>JANHFL010004027.1:116468-151421 GCA_032468155.1 Oxyrhabdium leporinum | reverse complement strand
TGAAACAGCTGATCGTCGGGAGGCCGATTCTTTTTGCTGTTTGCTGCAAGGAGACAAATTGCTGGGAGGCAGAGGCAGATTTTTTTCCCCTTGTGATGGAGATCCCTGCAGCCTGAAACAGCTGATCGTCGGGAGGCTGATTCTAGAGAAAATCAGCTGCTTCTGCTAATCAGGATGTGCTGAAGCAGACCGGCTTTTTGTGTTTGCTGCAAGGAGGCAAATTGCTGGGAGGCAGAGGTAGATTTCCCCCCCCCCCTTGTTTTCCTCCCAAAAGCTAACTGCTTATGCTAATCAGGCTGTGCTGAAGCTGAAATTTTTGCTGTTTGCTGCAAGGAGGCAAATTGCTGGGAGGCAGAGGTAGATTTTTTCCCCTTCTTTTGCTTCCCAAAAGCTAGGTGCGTCTTATACTTCAGAGCGTCTCATACTCCGAAAAATATGGTATATGCTGTCAAAGGATTGTCACATGACAAGGAAAACTTGGCATTTAATTTAGTGTGTCAACTGTGCCCATTTCTAAATTATCTGCATTCTATCTAAAATATTACAATGTAGTATATACTAATTCTTGTAAGACAACCAGAGTTATTGACAAATGAACAGCCTATAAATTTAAACTAATAAACAAAAAAACCTTGAGTTGAAAAGTTTACATTGATACAAAATACACCTACAAAGTAGTTTACTTTGATCATATTACTTTAATATTGAAAGTTTTGCATTACCAGCCAATTTAAATTCCAAAGCAGAGGCTACTCACATTTAGACATGGGGGAAGTTCTTCAAGTATCACATAGTTTGATATTGCCTCCTATATAAAGGAATTCTTACCAGCAAAAATAACCAGTTTAGGAACATTGAATTATAAGTTTGGAATATAGACCTAAATTTAAAACAATGGAAAATGGGTACAGAAACAAAGGGATTCTATACAATTAAAATCCTTTGAAATGCGAGAATGACATCAGTTGCTTTACTTACCTGTGCTAACCTGACAGAGGGAACCCTGCTCGGCCTCCCCAGCTCCAGGGGCAGAACCTGAGCCTGTGTAGCTATCTGCAAGGCTTGCCCATCTTGAGACCCATTTCTGGCTACTTTGGGCTGAAGATGACATCTATAAAAGGAGAAAGATGTGACATGGTTAAAACAAGATTAACCAAACTTTAGTGTGGCATTTTAAAATTCCATCATAGCTAGATATTCATAAGTAACTGCTTTGCTGGATTCAGATCTGAGTTTTGAAGGAAAGTGAGGGATCAGTGGAAGCTTCAGTGGACAAAATATTTTTTTCCTCTTCAATCCCTCTATAGTTCCCAATGCTGTCCTTTCAGGTTTTTCTAGGTAGTCCAAAATTCCTCCCCACTTCTTCATCCAGGACAATGAACATAAGTCAGAATCAAACTGATTATTGATAGTAATCACAGTCTAAGAGCAAATATGAGTTTGTATTACATAATGGTTACAAAATGGTAAGAACTTTTTAAAGTGAGCCACGGTGGTGCAGTGGTTAGAGTGCAGTACTGCAGGCTACTTCTGCTGGCTGCCGGCTGCCTGCAATTTGGCAGATCGAATCTCACCAGGCTCAAGGTTGATTCAGCCTTCCATCCTTCTGAGGTGGGTAAAATGAGGCCCCAGATTGTTGGGGACAATATGCTGACTCTGTAAACCATTTAGAGAGGGCTGTAAAACACTATAAAGTGGTATACAAGTCTAAGTGCTATTGCTAAAGTCGACATGAACTTTATTGTTTATTAATATCATATTTATTTAAACATTGAAATTATATATTTCAAACTTAGGATGGAAACGTCCAAATCAGTACATTTATATTAGCATCAAAGTAATAAATTATATATTAAAAAAATCAGCTGTAGATCAAAACCTTAGTTTTAAAATAAAAGAAAACTGAAGTAATGTAAGGGGTGGACTTAGTTCATTAAAGGTGTGTTTTTTTTCAAATTCTCTTGTATCTGTAATATTAACTTTGGTTTGGTTATAAAGTACAGACATTTGTATTGATTTACACTGTTATGAATTTTCTGGGCATGCAGATGTAAAAGAATGCAGTTAAAAGTATTAATCTCTGTACATAAACTCAAAAATAAGACCCACTGAGTTATTCAAAGGTAAGTGGATATGGACCTGAAGTCTTAAATATTTTAAGGCTATTTGAGCGTTTCAAAAAAGTAGGGACCTTAATTCTAATCCACACGTTATACATACGATTATTCACTTTCTGTAGAAAATTGCACACTGCAGGTTATATTTCCAAATACTTTTTCCTAGAATTTATAACTGGCTAGGTATTTAAATTAGCTTTAAAAAAACACCTGTGCAATGTATTGCCAAAAGATAAAACCCCACTTTAAACACATTCCAATCTGCACATCAGTCTAGGCAGCTCACTTATATATTTGTTTCTTTTTTGTAATTGAACATTTCAATCATCTCTAACTACAAATCCATTTTGTGCACCTTTGGAGGCAAAAAGATATTACTTATCCATTAATATCAACAAAATGTCCTATTGTAAGTGACATGTAAATCCAAACTTTTGTAAATCCAAGCTTTTGATTACCATAAATTACATCAAAAGGAAACATTCTTTAAAAATTGCATTAACATTAATTGCAGTCCTATTCACTTAAACATTCAGGCCAAGTGTGCAGATGAACAAAAAACTAGATATTATTTATACATATCCACTGTACCTGCATATCTGCATGATGACCACTTGCCACTTTGGACGCAATGACCTGCATCATCGTCACCTTTGGAGTTGAGCCATTTTCTCCAAGCAAATGATTGTGCCCTAATTCTTCTTTTTCACCTTTTATAACTGGCCTGAAGGTTGAAGAAATTCTGGAAAATTCAGGAGACTCCAAAACACCAAAAACCTGGTAATGAGAAAGACAAAGGAAGCTTAAACAAATCCCCCTTGAACATCGTCATACCGATTCATCTTCAATTCTTGGTTAACAGTTTGAGAGTTACTTTCTTATAGATATTTTTCATCTTGACATGTCAAGATTTGGGAGGCCAGAAGCAAACAAAATGAAGTTCAATCAGGCAGCTATCAGGTGACAAGGATGTTACTCTTGCAATTATTAGTCCAATATGGGATAAATCAGAGAAATGTGTCACCACGGAAAAACTGGAAAAGGCAAAGTTTGCCTTCCTGATATTTTGAGCTTCCAGGTCCACCACTGTCAATCCATAGGCTGAGATGCTTGAGAATATGAAAGTGGCACTGTAATTTAAATTACGGGGGGGTGGGGGGTGTCATCAGGTTGCCTGCTCCTTTCACATCTTTTTTACCATATTTTATCTATTTTTGCATAAGAAAGCATTAGTTTGGAATAGGGAAATTCATTCCAAATTGATACAGCATTATCAATTATTATACAATACATGACTACCCAGCCTGCAATTATCATACCAGAATCAGCTGTCCAACTAGGTGTTCACAATCCCCTTATTCTTGCAGTTCTTGCAAGGCCAAATTTATCAAACCCCAAAGAGGCAAAACTATTATAATAGTTCACAGGGTTCCTTGAACAAGCCATAAGAAAATATACACACATACACAGCAGAGAATGTACGTAATTCAAAGTTAGCCTGTTGTATTGTTAGTTATATTTCATAGTTGCCAATGTCATTCCCATACTAGATAACATTATCATGTGGGGATGATGAGGGGAAATGAAGTCTGTTGCTTGGCAATGGTTTGTATCACAGGAAAGTTAGACACTTCTCCAAGTGGAAGAGCAGCTATTGTTATTACAACCTCCTGCCCTTATTTGGTACAGCTCAAGGTGGCATGCAAAATGATCCCACCTTCCATATAACAACTTTGTGAGTTGGATTAGGCTGAGAGAATCACCGGCTGAAAGCCACTCAACAGGCTTTCATGCCAAAGAGAGGCCTAATACTCACGATCTCCCAGTTCCTAGTTTTAACTTAGCTACTACACCAAATTCTCTTCATAGTTGAATTCCCTGGAAAGTAGTTAATTGCATGGAAATGAAACAGGATCTAAGCCTATTTGTCTACTGATTGTAGCTTGGTTGAGTGCCCTCTTTCTAAGCACTCTCTCACATTTTTTTAAACTGGCTTGTTCTAAAATTTGCATTGTTTCCTAACTGAAGTGAGATAGTGACATAGCATTGTATTTTTGATTACCAGCAGAAAGCACAAGCAGGTAACAATCAAGATGCTTGAACAGTCACATTGGATTGGAAGGTTACAGGCTGCATAAGCCTAGCTAAGAAAAATATAAATTCAGCTCTTTTGAATATTGCATGTAACAAAACACAGCCCCAAAACCCTTTCTCTTTCTACCTGTAATGATTTTTTTAAATTCTGTGTAAAAGATACAACCCCTAATCAACTTTATTTATTTACTTACTTATTGAATTTATTTGCCACCCATTTCCCTGATAAGGCAAGCTTATCACCTCCCCTGCTATACATGAGAATTAAGACTTAGCTACTGCAAGATTTTGTTCCAGTGCAGACATGACATTTTCAGTCAGGATTATCACAATAGGATTCAGCCTCAGGGTTTGTATGATCCCAACTATTCGCCTCTTACACATACAAATCCTCTGGCCCTTCTCCATAAATGCCTTACTTAAAGGTGGCTTTTGCAATAGTTTTAGTTGCACAAGGTTAATCTGAGTTTTCATCAAAGAAGGGTTTGGCCGCTATCAAACCAAGCTTGATAAAAAGAAAACTAGTTTAGAATTTGCCATATTTAATGCCGTACAAGAGCAAGTAAACTCATGAGCAAATGCAAGAGGGGCCAAGGAAAGACTATTAATCCTATTAATTTAGTTGGTCAGAAGCATTTTAGTGGATGTACCAGGCCTTACTATTCTTACCCCAAAGTTTTGGTTAGCAAACTCCAAATGGCAAAAATTCACTAGTTCCTTTTGTTTCTAAGAAACATGAGTTTACCTGATCAATCATTTTTCGAGCTTCTTCTACTTCTTTATCCTGTGATTCAGTTTCAATAGTGTAAGTGCCTGTTTCACTCAAACTATCTTCCTCTTCCTGTTTCCTAGTTTTGGCCAATTTAGGATCAGCAACTGGTGGAGGAATTGTTTCTGGTGCTGTTGGGACAATTATTGCCCGTGGGTTTAGTGGTGTTGGCACAGGAGGGGCCTTTTCAATGTTGGGCTGAGTCGCTTGAGCACTTTCCCTTAAACATTCAGCAGCAAAATCTTGAGCTAATTTTGACTTCCTTCCAACACTCCCATGACTTTTTACAGGGGTTCGTGATGTGGAGGATGACGAAGGGCTGATCCGCTCATCTGCCTTCTCCCTCCTGAAGGAGCCCGCTCTTGGAGTGGTGAATGCATTGCTTGGCCCTTTGGTCCCTGTTGCAGGTGGATGTTGGGAGGGCATAGAACTTCCTGGTTTCTCAGCCGGCACTGTTATTTTGCGTTTTTCAACTTTCGTCTTTAGGGTGGGATCAACTTCATTTTGGGTAGGATGGCCACTGTGTGTGAAAGACTGCGATCTTTTCTTCCGGGGCATGTCATCATCAAAGAACTCGATGACAAAGGCCTGCTGGTTATGGAGCATTTCCTGAGGATCACGTCGAATTTGGCGCTGGAGTTTGGCTTGCTCTATTAAATGCTCATTGCTAACTGTCTCTTTCTCTGGCTTAGGTGCTACTACTTGATCCTCTGAGTCACTTTGGGTTCCATCTTCATGTCTGTTACCTAAAGAACAGGAACACAGATCAGATTGCTTTAGGGTAAGTCATGCTTCCTTTCTATGTCAGTACATTAGTAATATCCCCTTGCTCCTTCCTTTAGATAGCATTAGACAACCCAGGTCTTATTGGGTCTTCATTTCAGAGAAATTTACTTACCTAAACAGATAAAAAGAATTACCATGGGCAGACAAAAAAAATCAGTGGGAGTGAGAGCAACTTTCAACTGTCTTTAGGCTTCCCCAATGACTCTCCTTGTGAAAAGCACACAGGGAAGTTAGAAATTAAGACATGACAACAGGTGACTATGGTGGCATGACAGTACTAAAATGGCCACAACTTTATCAAAGTTCAGTCCAATATGAGACATATTATTTAACGGAGTCCATTTAAGATGTATTGATTCAAAAATTGTTGCCCTGTGATGCACCGTTTCACCCAATTGAAAGTTACAAACAGACAAACCAGGAGTGTTTTAGTAGTGTGTATATGTCTATTAAGGGCTACCAAATACATTTATACAACACTAGAAATTTTAAACCATAGTTTTTATTCAAAATATACAACAAGCCTATTACTTTAAAGAGATAAGTCAACTGGTATGAAAGATACATTAAACCCAAGAAACACCTTGTTGACATTTTCCACTAGAAATTCCCTATAATGCAGGAATCCATAATATGTGTAAGTTTCCTATGTTTTCCTGTTCATATTATTTGTTAGGAGTCACCACAAAACCCAGGATTAGTTTCTTCAAATCATGTTCCAAAGCATGCTTGGAAACTTCATCAACACGGGTATCAAACTCGTGGCATCACGTTGCTGTCATGTGACGTTTCGTGATGCTTTTCCCCTTCATGGAGCTGGGGTAGGCATGGCCTCCACATGACGCATCTGGCCTGCAGGCCGCCAGTTTGACACCCCTGATGTACAATGAAACAAGTGAAAACAAGGCCTGCAGGACTTCTCATGCTAACTCAACCCTTCTCAGAAGGGAAAAGAGGTTTAATCCTCAATCTGGATTTCTACATGGTGCTCTTTCTCAATATCTTTAATTCCAAAATTTCTCTGGCTCTAAATTTTATTATTTTGGTTTTTTTACATGTAACAAACAAAGCGTACAGCATCAATTCCTTTAGTGAGAGGTTTTACCTTTCAGAGTCTTCACATGAACAGGGAGGTCACTTTTTGTACTATATACATCATCTCCGGGAGACTGTCTTCTTATGAGACTTGGATCATTATGTACCAGCCAGTCAGCCACTTTGCTCTCCGCGGAGATCATTTCCACATGGCCAGTGTCCTTGCTGAGGTTCCGTCTCTGCCTGAGGGAAAATTTAGTGACGTGGTCTTTTATCTTCATTTTACCTGGAGTGCAATCATCAAACTCAATGGTAAAAGAAGCATGGCTCTGCACAACAGGTAACACTGCCACATCAACATCTTTGGTGGGGATTTCATGGACTTGCACCTCTGGAGTTTTTACCGGCTGATGGAATTCTTTTGTTGGAATTTCGAAGTAGCTGGGTTCCCTACGGAATGCATAGACGGACTCGCCTTGAGATTCTCTGTAGCCAGTGATGTTACCATTGATTTCTTCTTCGTGTTGGACTAAATCTTTTGTTCTATCTATGTAAGGAGGAAAACAGCTCTCAATTAAGTTTAACACCCATAAAATGTCAGCAATTTCACAATTTAATAACTTAATAACATAACAAGTAATGCAGGTCAAACAACAAACCAATCCAAAACAAATATTAAAATGAATCACATGATGTCAAATTCCAACAAACAGGCCTAGAAAACTATCAGGAGAAACTATTGTTTTTGAAAATGTTCCTTTTGGGGCTCTTCTGAAAGACTGTAAAGAAAAATCCCTACATACCCAACTGATCCTGAGTTCCAGAAGCATGAAAAGGATGCAAGCCTTCTTCCTGCTACTCTACTCTTTCTCACAGATTGGCAGACAAGAGGGGGCCTCGGTGGATGAACAGATATATTGATACGGATTAAGGCAATCTATCTTGGTCCCTAAACACTTAAAGATTAGAACGTAAACTCTAATTTCTGTGGAGATTCTCAATCACACAGGTCATGGTTGTCCCAAAGTGCTTTTTCAAGAGGCAACTGGATTTTCTTTGTTTTTCCTTGAAGATATTTTGCTTCTCATCCAAGAAGCTTTTTCAGAACTGAAGAAGCTTCTTGGATGAGAAGCGAAATGTCTTCAAGGAAAAACAAAGAAAATCTAGTTGCCTCCTGAAAAAGCACCTTTGGGATAAACACCAATGCTTTGAATTGGGATGGGAAATACACTGGCAAGAATTGCAGCTGATGAGCTATGTATACCACATGATCCAACTGTCCATATCTCTTACTACCTGGACAGCCATTTTCTGCTACCTTTCAAGAGTTTTCAAAAACTCTTTAGAAAGCAAAATGTACCATAATTCATCTAGCCAGGACAGCACCAGTTAGAACTGCTAAGATTCACCACGTAGCAGTGGCTGACTTTGTGTCTACTCTTGCTCCTTTCACACTCTGTCTTCCCTTTGGAATATCTCCCTTTCCATACCTTACTTCTCCCACACCATCTCCCTTTTCTGTTTTAAAGACAAGGGTTTTTTGCAGCATGCAAAAAAGCAGTGTTTTGCTGGTAGGAACTGCATATAAGATTTATTGAGGGTTAAAAGCAGCAGTGTGAGGGAACACATCACTCATATAAGCAGAGGTCAGGGCACTCCATGGGGCCACATTCTCATGTTGCGTTGAAGGGATGGGTTTCTCTGCAATCCTTCTTTCCTAATAAATGCACCTGTAGATCCTAATGCAAGACAGGAGTATCTTAATAAATAAGGGCAAGATAGAGATACTAAGTATGGAAGAGTTGAATCCTAAAGTTAGAACTCATCGCTTATTTATGAAAGACATGACTTTGCTGCTAAATGGGAGCTAAGCTATACTGACCTGAATATTGTTCTTCTGGCCTTCTGTCACCTGTTGAATCCAGTTTATTGTTGGCATCATCCTCTCCCCACCATGAAGGCTGTCCATAGAGTGGTGTGCGATAAGTAGTTGTCACCTCTGGGAACAAAAAGTATAGACAAGAAACATAAACAGTGAGAAGTATGCATTTTAATTAAGAACAAAATATCAACCATAAAAAAAGCCAACCATTGACTTGTTATTTACCTGAAAATAAACACTTCTGTATTGACATATTTTTTAAACAGCTTCATACTTTGGTTTCAAATCATAATTATTTGGACTACCTGGGCAAAATTAACCACAATTACATCCAGTGCAGATATACAAGCAGTCCTCGACGTACAACAGTTTAATGACTGTTCAACAGTACAACGGCACTGAAAAAAGTGAGTTATGGCCATTTTTCACACTTACAACCACTGCAACATCCCCATAGTCACGTGATCAAAACTCAAATGCCTGGCAATTGGTTCGTATTTATGATGCTTGTAGTGTCCCAGGTCATGTGATCAACTTTTGCAACCTTCTGGCCAGCAAAGTCAATAGGGAAGCCAGATTCACTTAACAATCGTTTTACTAACTTAACAATTGCAATGATTCACTTAACAACTGTGGCAAGAGAGGTTATAAAATGGGGCAAATGTCACTTAAAAATGTCTCATTTAACAACATAAATTTTGGGCTCAATTTTAAGTCGAAGATCATCTGCACTTAAGAAAGAGAATTTACAGAAAGGCAGCAGCAGCACAATCTGAAGGTTCATTTATTTATTTTTCATATTTCTGTACTGCCCATTTTCCTCAAAGAGGCGCAAGGTTGGCTTGTAATCATATTGGCATAATTAAAAATGAATCAATATAACACCTGCATCAGGCCTCAATGCAAGTTACAATAAGAGATAATAAGATCCTTTAATTTGTCCAATGGTTAGAACGAAAGATATGTTATCAAAACAGATCTGTGATCCATGATTTAAATAAAAAATTGCCACTGCAACAAACCCATCCCTTTTCCTAAGAATCTGCATGACATTCCCATGAATTGTCAAATAGGCAGCTTTAATATTAGCAATAGTCTTAAGTCATCATAATATATGGTTCTCCTCTATATTATTGGCTACTGCCAAAAGGAAAATACATAAAGTCATATCGTCAAGGCTCTGTTGATTCTACAAACTTCTTTGGAATTAGAAGAAAAACAGCCCAGGTCCACCACGTGCTTAGCATAACCTCAAATTTGACCATAAATATTTATCCAATAGTCTGTCCAAGTCCACAACTAAAAAAACCATAATTCCAGCTCTATCAGGATGGAAGTAATTTAAAAAATGGAAAAGCAAAACAAATTGGAACATGTTGCCATTTCTGTATCTTACTATGCATGTCTTTTTTTATAGCACACCCCAGTCCAAGGATTCTGAGAAGGATACAACAGAGTAAAACTATAAATATCATAACAACAGATCAAATAAAAGATGCATCCTGTACTTTTTTTAAAATCATTTGTTAAGTAAGCCGAAGTTTGACTGGCTAATCCCAATTCAGGACATCATTTCTCTGTCATAAAAAACCATGACCTACAGTCAAGGGCATTTGCCAGGAAAAGTATGGTTAAAAACATGAACTGCAAGGTGCACTTTTACTTCCTGGGAAGAATCAAACATGAAGAGAATTCTCCTTCTGGAGACATTTACCCCAAATTAGCTTTCATAGATAAATATGTAATTCTATTAACAGATAAGAAAAGCCCAATAAAGCAATACTTTTTCTCTTTAAAATCACTTTTAACTCTATTATCGCTATTTCTTTGCACTAGTATGAGGTTAAGATGATGGGGCTTCTGACAGCATAGCACCAACAGAGAAATAGGCAGTTCCTATCCTCCAATTTCCATCACGCACCCTCACATGATTTTGCCACTGCGGCGCTTCAGATCCATCTTTCTAATGCAGAATTTAGATTAGTTACATCATGGATGAACAACTAGAAGACAACAGGACAAACTGTCTGTCAGCTGACGATTATTTGCTTGGAAGGGTGTACATGTACTGAAAACAAGGATAAAGTAATTTGAGTGCCATAGGTCATTCCAGAGACCTAGGGGTGTAATGGAGAACACACTAGCCAGTTTGCCTTCTGTTAACTGGGTGCTTTAACCACAGTCACGATGGCAATCTTTCTGTAAGAAATCTGCAATATGTTTTTCACAATTTAAATGTATTTGCCAACTCTTATGTTCCAGTTATTTTCCTTCCATAACATAAACAGAGGTAAACTTGTAAGCATTCTTCACCAGGCACAGAGTCTAGCTGTACTTAGGTTGCTACATCATATGCCTTGGGACCATTTCTTAGGGCCAAAAGATTAACAGAATGAGAATATATATAGGTAGATATAGATATAGATATATAGATATCTCCATGCTCTGAGTATTGAATCATTCACTTTTCACTGCAGCTTAAACAAATAGTAACTAAACTGCTCTGTCATTTTAACTGCATTAGATTTGGTTTCTTTGAATATAGTTCATTAATTATCCCCCTTCCTCCATCACCACAATTTTTATGCCAATCTATCCAGATGGCACTAATCCCTCAAGCACATTTCTTGCCTCATCAATTCAAGCAGACAGCTTAAGGAGTGCAGGGTCAGGAATAGATTTATTTAAAGATAGGATCAAGGTCAATCGGGCACTTGCCTACTACAAGTAAGCCTCATTTAATGTCCATTCATTCAGTGTCAGTTCAAATTTACAATGGTACTGAATAATTCTCGATGCAGTACTGAGTTGCAGGGGAAGTTGGTGGTAGTGGGTAGTGGATGGCCAAATTGGTAGAGATGCTGCAAGTTAGTTGGATGCTGTAATGGAGGCAATCCCACTTTCTTCCAACAATGGTTTGAGTCTGGAGTAGAAATGAGTCCTCGTTTAATGACTGCATAGGATTTGCTCAACAACAACAACTGGGATTGCTGGAACTGCCATCACTAAACCAAACTGTCATCTGATATTTCACTTAGCAACCACATTGCTCAGTGATGGAGTTTGTCCCAATTAGTCTCGTAAAGTGAGGACTACAAGCATTTATGTCAGTGTGATAAAGTGAAAACAATCAATAGGCACGTGATCTCTTTATAGACTGAACCTTGCAGCTGTCGCTTATTTAAAACACTGGGGTGGTAAGATCAGCATGGAATTAAACAAATTAAAATAAAAAATGGCAGCATAGGTTCTGTGAGAAATGTATTTAATCCACATTTCTCACTCAGTTTGAACCGCCAGCAATGTGCTAAAGAAGTTCTTAAATAGTGTGTATACCATCCAAGGAGGGGAGGGAGGGAGAGAGAGAGAGAGAGAGAGGGAAATACATATGTATTTCCTACACAACCCAGGAATTACCCAGTTGACTATTATGGAAAACAAAATGCTGAACTAAAGTGAACCTTGGTTATTCTTATGTTCTTACTGTAAATAACCACAAATGTCATTATTCAAGGTCAATCTTTATATAACCAAAGCATTACTGACAATCAAACTGAGGTATCGGCAAGCCATGTCCCCAAATCTGATAAATGGTTCCATTTTTAAAATGTAGCTTATGCTGAAGAGAAAACGAATGCAAAAGTTGAACTTTTCCAGGAGGAAATAGCGTTAGCAAACCTAGGATAAAGGCAGAAAGTCCTCAACTGAAAGAGATGATCAGGGAGGCAGATTGTTTCCTGATTCAGTGGCAGATTTTGCTTAGAGAATTTAAAGGAAGAGAAAAAGATGGAAAGGAGTTTTGTTGAGACTGAATGGCAGTCTGAAAGAAACCCTGCTTTGTCTCTCAGAGGCAGCGACAGTAAGTATCCAAAACTATTTTGTGCATGTCCATAGCCTGGAGGGTAGTAGACTCCCCTGGTACATTTCTAGCTGTATAACTAGAATTGTCTCTGTTCTCAGGGCTGTGGTTTCAGTACACATTAATGAACAAATACATGAAGTGCCCTTACGTCAAGTCACATCTCTACTTCATCAAACCTAGTATTATTTCTTTGAGTTACTAGCAGCTCTTTTAAGGCAGACATATTTCTTATCCCAACTATCTGAGGTTATTACAGAGTAGAAATGCCAAGAGCTGAGTATCCAGTAGCAGGCCACCATTGTTTTACAAGGGCAATGTAAATCATGTCATAAAAAGTGAAACGTGAAATAAACATCCTTCCATTTTGTCATGAAGCACGTAGAAAGCCCCAATCTAGAGACAACCAAGCTATCAAGAATGCTGAGCATTTTAGACAGTTAAACATTTTCTTTAAGAAAAGAGAAGACCAACACACACACACACCCCAAAAAAAATCTGAGAAGAAAGCCACGGTGATCTGTACAGCTGCTGGCAAAGAAGGAGCCAACTTGTAGACATTTTTATCCTACACCTCTATTAAATCAATGTTTCAGTCACTATTTTGCATGAAATGGTTGCCGATTCCAGATATAGTCAATACTCTTCAACTAAAGCATCTTGGAGATATACAGTATAGCAATTATAAATTGCTTCATTTAAGAAGACTCTAGAAAGCAGAGAGAATTGCCTATATTTATGTCATCTGGAGACTCTGCAATTGGTTTTGCTGGTGAAGTAGAAAATCCACAGTAAATGTGATAATGGTAGGGATCAAAAAGAATGAACAAAGGACAAAAAAAACCAGTCTAGCAAACAACTGAAATTAAAGGAAGGAGAGTGGGAAGCATGTTAATTTAGGAACGCTTAAAGACAGCAACACTCATCCATATCTACTAAAAAGTCATTGACAAGGAATTGGAAGATTAGAAAGAACATTCTGCCAACTCTCTCTAGAGAATGCAGTTGTGCTAAAAATACTGTCTAATCAAAAGTAAGGAAGAAGAGGTATAACTTAAAAAAACAACAACTCCCAGAGGCAGCTTTCAATTGATATTGTATCCATATTTGTTTACTGCAATATATCAGTCTGATTTCACTGAATTAAAAATCCAAATGCACACGTTTTCAATTTAACCTACCTAACGTAAGAGGAAAGTTTTTATGTACAGCCATAGAAGGCCAGCATCTAGGATAGGAAGAAACATCCTTTATACCTGAAGGTCATTATAATTTGGAACATTTTTTTGTTTAAATCTGTATTTGTATTGTTGAACATAGCAGAGAGTAATTAATCCTACCACGCTTGTCAGTGCCAACTCATTCCTTTTTTCTGCATGCATAGTTTTGTATTAGAGAAATCTTAAATGCTCGTCTTTTTTTAACCCATTATTTATAGAACTAAATCTTTTAAAATCTTTAGTTAGAAAGCAGCCAATCATACACAAAAAGCATCCATGCAATCTTAAGCAACTGCCAAAGAAAAAATGTAAAATTAAGTGTACTGCAGAAATCAGACTTACATTATAGCTTCACCAAGTTGTTCTTTCCTTCAGGCTGAGAATATGAGCTTTAATCACCTTCTACTGCAGTGGTTCTTAAACTGAGGGTAATTCAGGCATATTCTGGGGGTAATGGAGCAATTTGTAATTGCTTGTTTGTGAGTTGGGGATCCACTTTGGGACTGTCGCTGTCAAGACACTTGTGAAAAACAACTGTCTGAAGGATTTTTCTGGAGGGCAGGGGTGGTAATTACATTATTTGAGGCTGGGTCAAATAGTTTAAGAATCACTGTTTTAGTGAGCAATGCAGCATGCTACCTGCTGCAATTATTAGGTCCATCATAGATATGGGGGAATTGTTTAACCAGAGCATAAAAATATTAAGGAAGCAGATCTATGAACAATCATGGATATGCACATTCATACACACACAGACTCCAGTTTATAAACATAGAAGACAAGATATACGAGGTAGTCAGGTTTTTTCCTTCTATCATTATCCAGAAGGAGAGGACATATTTCCACGAGTTTTTTGAGCATCTGTGGCACCGGCAGTTTTTCTGGGTTTTCCTTTAAGCAGCTTTATTGTATCCAGTTATCAATTATACTTCTACAGCTTAGAAATTCTTGGGCCACCAGTAAGAATCACCCTCTTAAACATCCTTTTCTTCATGTTTTTGTCTTTAAGAGCATGAGAGTTCACTTTTTTGGAAATTAAGACAAAGATTATGGTTATATATATTTTTTTAGAAATACTTATATACTGCCTGAATTGACAAGATTCTAAGTACTAAAGTAAGAACAAACCAAGAACAGAATTATCTCAAACACAATTAAAAAACAGCTTTTTTTTTACATTGCCCTCCCATCCCCCTCAATTTTAAAGACCTTAATTTAGTTCCAAAGCATTTAATCCAAATTAAATATTTACTTATATGATTTACTTAAATGAATCATGCCATAACAACAGCTCCTGGCACACATTTGCTAGTCAAAGTTTAACCAAAGTTTCAGAATAGTAAAGACTACGAATGAGTAGATCTTCCCATTTTGGGACATTCATAATTGTATTTCCTTTTCACATTTTTTTTCTTTTGGGGTTGCTTGTATGAGATCATACTTCTACACAGCATAACACACAATCTTGAGATCCATTCATTATTGTTCGTGTTCTGAATTTTGAGTCTCTGCATTGCTACTTGTGTAGTAAGTATATACTTAGATGGACCACTTTTCAGCCACTGATCTATTTTTGGAAAACAGTTAACTGATTACATCCAAGAGGAGGTCAAAATACCTTTTGGAAGCCACATAGGCATGGAAGAGTGGGCTTGAAAATGCAAACACAATCAGATGACATCACTTCCAAGAATTCCTAGGAACACAACTTATCACCTTCCACTATACTGATTTATTTTGCGATGCTATTTATATTTTATTTCTGTGACAAACAAAAGCAATTTCTGAAGTCCAAAAGCAACACAAATCACATTTTATCTCAGTTACAGAAATCATTAAAAAAATTAAACTGCAAAACTGCCCTGCTGTAACATCTTGTTTAAAAAATGCTATGTGAAGTTCAAAAATTTGAATACATTGCCAGTTACAATAGATCAAGAAAAAAAAGGAAGTTGTTGGTGGGATTTTTTTGTTTTTTTTGTTTAAATTTCTTAAAGTATTGTTATGCTTTTATTGCTTTGTGCATTTTTAGCTGACAAACTAAATATTAAAATTTTATGCTTTATAATCGATAGCACCAATGATAGACTGATGGTAAGACAATGAGGAAAATTAAAATAAAGTTGTTTTTATTGTTTCCCCAAAGTTGCAACAGGTGATTCAATTTGATTGTAATTTCTTATGGAAATACACTCATCAGAAATTTTGCATTCTCTGCCCCATGAATCATTTAAACCAGTGTTTCTCAACCTTGTGAACTCCCAGAATGGCGAACTGAACCTTGTGAACTCCCAGAATTCCCCACCACAATTGGCTGAGGAATTCTGGTAGTTGAGGTCCATCCATCTTAAAGTTGCCAAGTTTGAGAAACACTAATCTAAACTGTTCGTACACAACTTACAACAAAAAGACAAGTTTGCCCAGTCTGCAGATTTTTTTGGAACACCTATTCATTTGCTTCTAAAAAAAAATTATAATAAGCATGTACACAGTCTTCAAGCAAGAGAAGAAAAACAGCAAGAAAAAGAATGGAAAAGACAGATATAGGGAACTGATTTTAAGCCCTAAAGGCATAAAATACTTTAAAAATACTAAACAAGATGGGTGGCACACAAATCTAATAAATACATACATACATACATTAATATTGAAGTTGCTTAAAATGAAACAGTTTACGGGGGTGGGGGAAGCCTCTCATTCTAAATAAATCTCCTCCAAAATTATTTTGATTTAGATAGCTTTCAAGTTTAGTAACTCTAATAGTTAGCTTTTAAGTTTGTAGAACCTCTGGTCACGAATGCTTCTGACCACGACCAAATTGGGTTCTGACCAAAAAATTCACAAAATTTTTGAATCTGGTCACGAACACATATTCGGGTGGTGATCAAACACAATCCTTGGCGCAGAAATTCCTGAAGATGAAACATTAGAATATGAAGAAATCACCAAAGTTATGGAACAAATTATGGTCGTGACCAGAGGTTCTACTGTAATTTGAATGTGACTTTCAATTCAAGTAAAGATGGGACTATCAGCCACAGTATGCTGTGATGAAAAAACACAATACAAACAACTGCAATATTAGGGGATTCTTTATATTATCTAGGCAGCATGATGGTTCAGCCATTAAGGTGCTGGGATTTGTTGGCTAGAAAAACAGACAGCCTGGGTTTGAGACCTGAGCATCGCTCGACCGGGTGAGCTCCCATCTTCGCCTAGTTTCTGCCCACCTAGCAGTTCGAAAGCATGCAAATAGCTTAATAGATAGCACTTTGGTGGGGAGGAAAACAGTATTCTGTGATGTCATGCTGCCACATGACCACGGAAACATCTTTGCACAGTGCTGGCTCAATGGCCCTTGAAACAGAGATCCCCCTATAGTCAGTTATGACTAGTGGAGTAAAATCTGCAGGGACTTCTTTCCTTTTCCTTATATTATCTAGTCCCTTGCTCAAGGAATGCAGTGACAATTTTGTTTCGAAAGGCACTCTACAAAATATTTTAAATAAAATAAATATAGCATCTCAAATCTCTTTTGACTAAACTATTGATCCCATTGTGAAGTTGATTTCATATCAATATGCACATGAATGTAGCATACTGTATACACTGGGTGCACACATAATAAGATGCTTTTTCTAATAATCTATTAAAATCTGTCATTTTACCCTTTGGATCCCAGTTCCCCTCTGGAAAATAAAGAACAAGCTTCAATAACCCTCTTCAAGCACTAATTTCAACTTCAGTAGGAAGAAACAAAGGAAGTAGTGGTTCTCACTTATACTATAAGGCTACTCATGCAACATCAAGCAGATGAGCTCTGTTGTTACAACTATACAACTATGTATTTTTCAAAGAGTAGGGCATTTTATCATTGGCCACTGGCAGTTACACATGGTAAATTTTTCTGTGTTTTAATCCTTGCCAGTGCCCAGTCACTTGTGTGAGATGGATGTCGATATATTTTCTAAACAGGTACCTGTAATTCCTTTCTTCTCTCCTTTCTCCAGCTTGGTTTGGGACAATTCAATATTTCCATCATGTTCCATTGGCTGTTCTGCTCTTTTCATTGCTGTGCCTTTAAAGCTCATCTGAAGTTGGCTGGTATATTTCTCATGCTGAAGAGGAAAGGCAAGAAACTTGGTGTGCATACTCCAAAATTAGCAGGAACTCACAAAGAAAGGTTATTTTTTAAGGTAGATGGTGAAAAGGAATTTGTACTAGGAAAATAACTGAGAAATATTGTATCATCTGTTTTTCCAGTGTTTTGGTTCTAATCCTAATCTCTGTATCACACAATTTGTGTTTTAGAAAAGTAACAAGTTTTGAATTAGGGGGCTTCAGCAATTATCTTTTTGGCCACTGAACAGTAATTTCTGAAATGATGCAAACACAGAAGGAACAAGAAACACAAGTGGCTCCTGTTCTTCCAGACATGTCTAATTTTAAGCAGAATACTTCCATCCTCTCCCCACCACACCTGACTCAGGAAGATAAAGAGCTCATATTTTCTTAGGACTATCTTGCCTTCAGCAGAAAAATCAGGTATATCAATTGGTGAAAACTGACAATTCCTTTAAGTATTACTCAATGAAAAATTATTTTTAATGTTTATTTATTTGTATTCCACATTTATTACTTACAAATAACTCAAGGCAGAAAACGTATCTAGCCCACCTTCCTCCTATTTTTCCCACAACAACAATCCTGTGAGCTGGGTTGGGCTGAGGGAGTGACTGGCCCAAAGTCATCTAGCTGGCTTTCATGGTTAAAGTTGGGCTTGGATTTGAACTCATGGTCTGTTCCTTTCTAGCCTAGTGCCTTAAGCACTAGACCAAACTGGCCCTAATGAGAACAAGCTATAAATATACAAGGATGAAACTAAATTATAAAGTATTTTTGCTGCCAAATAGTGAAACAGTAGGCCAAACCTTTAGGCAACTACTTTCTTGCACGTAACATTAAATCTTAGTGTAGAGTTACATGCAAATCTACTCCAGGCAAATCCTGGCATACAGGAAAAGCTTGACTCTGTTGCAGTGGAGATACAAACAAACAAGAGGCAAGGTACACAGATGAGTTTATTTCAGTATCTTGGCAGCTGAATTCAATAAATTTATTATATTTTCAGAGACAAAATCAACAGGTAAACTTTAGGAATCTTTGGTTGTTTGGGTGAAAGTGTAGGCAAATTTAGAGAAAGGGCATTGTGTTGATATAATCCACTGCTAAAAGTAAGTCACTATGTCCCTTTTAAACGGCTGTTCTTTGCCAAAATACTGCCCCATTAGCTTCTCACTGAAATTCGGGTAAGGTTATCAATCAGCACTGCTATAAAGCCCATGATTCATGTTTTCTGTCCAGCAATGCCATGCGAGCAATGAAAGATGGCATCTTTCCTGCAAAGCATATTTTCTCAGAGTTGGGTAATCAAAACACAGCTTATAGCCCTACTTCATCCAAGCCAAGTTTTTTCAATGTTTTTAGTTGATTTGTTTTAATAAATCAAGTCTCTAGAACTCATGGCTACCAGTAAAAACCTGAAAACGTGAAGGAATCCTGTCCTAAGGGCTAGGTGGAAGCATAGTTATAACTCAGGTCTTGGCAAAGCACAGAATTGCCTTGGAGGGGGGATTAGCAGTGATCTAAGATTATTTCAGCATATTGTGTTGGCAATTTCTCATGGGAAAGCTTTGTGCAAATATATGGGAGAGGTAGTACAAATCTGCATCTGAGGTTTAGCAGATCTTTCACATCAATGAAGCTTAAACATCTAAACTGACTGTGCTTGGTCCATGCTAAGGACCAGCATATGAAAAGTTTGTTCCAATTATTATACATATAAACTCGGATTTCAGTTTATTTTCAAAGCATTCATTTTTGTAATTTACCTGAACATAATGTATTTTGAGAAAGATTTTTTGAACTATAAACTGCATTGCAAGATTTGAAAAAGTACAATTTTTAGCAACTAATGCATCTAATAAATTATATACGTTTAGAAAGTCAGAATTGGTTATTTGAACAAACAAAATTAATAAGTACAAAGCAATTTACCAAACTGACTTCTTGGCTACCTAGACTTGTATTACAGGTTTTCTAAAAGTGACAGCCACTTTCTATTATCCTATAGTTTGATCCATGTTTAAAAGAAAGTTCTTTAGGATTGAGCTTAACATTTTTATGTATAAAATATATACTGAGCTTTTACTCTATGAATGACTTAGGACGACAGTCCTTCTGAGAATTCTGGTCCTTTTTTCTTCTCTTGCTTTCCCTCTTTTTTTTAACAACCTATGTAAAAGATGGCAAAAATAAAATAGTGTAGTAGCACTGATGCAGGTCAGTTAAATTCCAAGCAGAATTCACCACTAAAACCATAGCTGAAGTATTTTATTTTTCTTCACTTTGCCACTTAAAAGAGAACATAAATACTTACTTTTAGCACTTCTTCTGGAACCTTGTGCTGGATGTGTTCTAGGACATACATGTTTGCATGTAGAAAAAGTATTAAGGAAAAATGCAGCTTCAGGAGAACTCCGACATATGTTAACAGTAGTTTTCAAGCAATCTATCGTTCACGTTAACAAACAAATTACATCTCTTTTGGGACTATTTTAAACAGAGGTACATCATGAAGTACAGAGGTATCACCACATGAAGCCTTCCAAACATTTCAGGGCTGCAATGTTGGGGGAAGGCTAGGGTATGAAAGTAAACTCAAAAGAGGTGGAAAAACCATGACTGATAAAGCAATTATTAAAGGGTTAACATATGGTTCATGCAGTAATACTGATTCATTGATCAGAATTTGAGAAGACAAAACAGGTACATCTTGATTTTTTTTCAATCAAACAATTTATAACTGGGCATCACAAAGGAGAATATAGCTACCAGTATCTGGCATTACTGCAAATCTTGTAATCTACTTAAAGGTCATTTTTGTTGTGTAATAAACTATTTTCTATAAGCACTTTCCTTTGTTTAGAATGAAAATATTAATTCTAATAATAATAGAGGAACAATTGACTGAATCTAAAATCTTCCCTGTAGGGAAGCCCAAGCTATCAGGTGCTCCAACATCAAAGAATGAGTGAATCAACACCAAATGAGATTGATGGTACAGATACAATATCACTCCTTTCCTTGTTTCCCCTACTGTTTCTTACGACTATTCATCATACTACATTACATACTTACTGATCGAAGGAACTCAGGAGTCCCTCAATGACTGCATCAGTTTGGACACATATTTGCAATATGGTTCATTAATGGACTCTTATGGAGAATTGTTCATTATGAAGGGGTCATTTTTAACAATAGCAATTAGCAAAAAGGGACAACTTACACATCCCAGAAAGGCTGCAAACATACTAGTGCATGTCCCACTGGCTACCAGAAATGAATGGCGAAAAAGGACAGCAGGAAGTAACACACCTATTTAATTCCAACAATCACCGATAAGTAAGATGGCACATCAACAGGAAAACTCCAGCTGCAATATACAGTCCCTGACCAACAACATTATCACCACATGGCAATTCCCAAACTTTTATTAATTGGGCCATAGATAATTTTTTGTCTAAATTAAAACTGAACACACACACCCCTTTCACTCAATGAATACCCATTTCTCTAGGCTTCTGTAAAGCAACAATTTCTTGGGAAAAGAGAGGCCAATTAAAATTAAATTAAAACTGCCCAGAGTCAATCAGATATTGAGATGGGCAATGTATACATTTGATTAATAAATACAATGGCTTTCAGAAATTTGATCTTTGCCTTGGCTTAGTTCACAGATGGAATTATTCCTTCTAAACAATGGAGATGTTTCTGAGATTTGTTGTGCCTATCATAGGCATTTGTCATTCCTTTCACGGGTTATATCAGGTGCAGCTTTATTCTTTCCTTCATTGCTCACAATTTCCCAGCAGAAAAGAAATATTAATGCACTGAGGTACCTGCCAGCTCTAACAAGCACGGAGAATGTTGGATGCTGCCCAAAACAGTGGCTTAATTCTTCAAGAGTGTCATGTTGTCTGTGGTGCACAGCTGGGGAGCCAATGCTGCTGCTAAATTCTGTATCTGCACTGCACAGAGTGCATCTCCTTATTCAATCTCTGCTCAATGACAGCTCCTGGCAAGAGCTGTCTTCTGCTCTGCAGTGTTCAAGAACCAAAATATTTCTAGGATGGTGGATCTTCCCTATAAAATCAGTCTTTGGTTAATGAGGTTCTATCTCCACAGAGACTGGTTAATGAGGTTCTATTTCCTATGAAGGAAAGCAAGCAGATGCTTGCAGTGGCACTACCAAAGGCAAATTCCAGTTTGTCCAAACAAAGAATGGACAACTATTCTAATATACATTACAACAGGTCTTAATTAAAAGGAAAAGGAAAATCTAAGCAGCAAAAAGCTCAGAATTCAACAATTAAATTAGTGGTCATTTTATGGAAGATCTCACAGAAACATCATAGACTCTGATCTTTCTCTAAGCCATATATGTGTGTACATGCATAATGGTTCTCTTCTGAGAGCTGAATGCAACAAAATTTCATTTTAATGTACGCTAATTAGTGTACATTTAAAGTGACAAATATTCTATTCTTATTCCTATTCCTATTCTATTCTTTTCCTATTCAGAGGCTTGTAGGAATGCATTTGGAGACCTGGAAATCTCATTCAAGCAGCTCACAAAACCAGGCCTTAGCTGAAACTGTTATCCAAATAAAGCTGCTCCTTATGAAGTCTGGAAGCTTGATTATTCAACTTACCTCTATCAATGGAACTTGAAGTAAATAGTTATGTTCAAGCAAAGGAATGCAACTACTGCATCTCCAATATGCTTCTATCTGACATGATCATCCTCTTCCAGCTAACTTTGATCAGAATGCATATGGAGCGGTGGGAAAGGAAGAGATCACTGCTTAGCCAGCAGCATCACACAAATCAACTGCTAATCAAGGGACAACAGATGCTCATCCTCCAACGAAAATAGCAAACTGCCACAAGCAATATTTCTTTTGGATCCATTTCCAACCTTGAAAACCTAGTATGAATTGCACACTAGCTAGGCTTTTTATTCCTAACCAGAAACACTCAACATATGGGACATCCCCACAGGAAAAAAAAAGTAATTGTAATGAAAAATGACAATAGTAAGATTTGCACCGGCTCATGTCACAATTCCAGAACACAGTTGGCCTGCATTTTTTCAAAAAGGTGGGGAACAGAGGGAAATTAAGGATGCCAGAAAAAGCAAGACAAGATTTTTAATGTTACTTTAAAGAAAACAGTAACAAAACAAGGACAAGCCATATTCTGGCACGATAGGAGAAATCTGCTTGTTGGCTACAGCGGACAGATGTGTGCATGGGAACTCTGCTGACTCAGGGAATGTAAAAATGGAGTAATCTATAAAGAGCCAAGGGACAAGGGAACTTGGTAGGAGGATGTTTTCCTGTGTTTTGTTTCTTTATGCTGATAGTTCAGTAGAAAAGGGAGGAATAAATTGAGCTGAATTGTGGAAACATATCACTTTGTTTTTACTGATTCTATTTCAGAAAAACTGTCCAGTTTTCTCTCCTCTCTCCTTTCTCTAGCATGCACACGCACACATAATCTCAGACAATCCTATGCTGTTGCCAAGAGCTACCAAAATGTCAACCATGCCTTAATCTAGTCTTGAAAAAAAGGGTTCCTTGCCAAGAAAAGAATATATGACAGCGATGCCTGGGCTTGCACCCAAAGACACAATGCTAAGCTCAACAAAGCAAGAGGAGAAAAACTCAAAATTGAAAAATGGTGTAGATCACGGCATAATTCTGGAAGTTGTTGATTAGTGGGGAGGAGGAATTTAAGCCCTGACCTGAGTTTTGCATCCAGGTTGCTCATTGAGAGAAGACTGATGGGAAAGTTGTGATGAGAATGAAACTGCAAGTGTCAAACACTTAACCTCGGATCAAGCTGTTCTGTGACAGAGTAAGCCGTATTCTGCACATCCCAAATCTCTTCTCAAGACCAACATAAAAAGAAATGAATTAGTCTCCTACAGTCTGAAGTATCTTAAACCTGGAAGTAAGGAAATATAAAGGATAGAGGATGAATTTTATTTCAGAAAGTGGCGTAGGAAAGAGAAAGTAATAAATTTGCATAACATAACCAAGAGTAATCACATAAAAATGTTTTCAAATACTCTTCTAATGTCAGCAGTGGAGTAAATTGGCCCACTTATTGTTGTAGCAGCAATTTGCAATATATTCCTCTGCACTTATAATATAAACTAATGTGATCATCCAGGAACTATCAGGTGGAAAAATGTATGTATTATATTTTGAAGACACATTTCAGAAATAAACCTAAAAATAGAAGGATAAAGTTTACAACCTCATAAAGCTTGCACTTACAAACACACTACACTCTTTGTCCACGTCAGACTATTTGTTCATTAGAGCCAGCATTGACTATAGTGACTTAATACCAAGATACAGTTTGCAAATCTTTCCCAAAAGAGTTAAATGTAAGCATATCTTCATTTCATAACTAATGGCAAGAAAGGTGTTATAGATTGCAATTCTTACCTAGAAGATATAAACATGCATACAAAAACAGAATGTTGTTACTGTCAAGAGATCCATCAAAATCTTTCAACAGGAAAATTCTCACACTGAAACTAATAAGAACCAGTTGTTTCATCAAGCTCAAAATCGAACCCATTTTCAGTTTTTCCAAGCCACCCCCCGCAAGAGACCAAAGGTAAATTCCACAAACTTCTTTGTTGAAGGCTCAGTGAAACAAATATTAATAAGCTTCTTTTTTTGTTACATAATACAGGTGGATCTCATTAAGAACCACTTGTTCAGCGACCATTCAAATAAGTAGTACTTAGTGGTCCTTGAAATTTCAGCCATTGCAGCATCCCTGCAATATAATCATGATTTGCAACCTTCTCTGCTAGCTTCCCACAAGCAAAGTCAATAGGGAAGTTATCAGGAAGTCTGAAGCCAGTGTCACATGAGGTCCTTGCTTAATAACCCTTGCAATTCTTGTCTAAATACGGCAACCTGATACCTGACATCACACTTTATGATTGCATCACTTAGTGACATAAATGCTGATCCAATTACCATAGTTGTGAGGACTACCTATATGGTAACAGCAAACAAACCATAGGTAACTTTGCACAAAGTATGAACGCTGCCATTGAATGAGACCACTCAAATCTGCTATAGGGAAATCCATGGTCCCATCCTTACAACAATGATCTTTAGGCTGAGAATAACCCAAGATCAAAACTACAGTTCATGGCTGAGCGGGACATAAGCCTGAATCTCCCCAGTTCTAATTTGATAGCAGACTAACTCTCAGAATGACAGCAACAAGAGCATGAGTTCAGGATGGTGATCTTCCAGGTGGAGTATAATTCATATAATCAGATTTAGTGAATTTACTGTATTTTTCACTCCATAAGACCCTCCTAACCATAAGACACACCTAGGTTTACAGGAGGAAAACAAGAAAAAAAAATCTGCCTCTGCCATCCTTGCAGCAAACAGCCTGGTCAGCTTCAGCACGTTATCACAGCCCCAGCACGTGGCTCATTAGGGCTCCAATCTGTTGCACCTACCACCGGTCAGCTGAGCGACAGCTGGATCCCGCCCTGCCGATCAGCAGGTTGGCCAACCGAAAACACCACCATTGCTGCCTCCTCCATGTCTGCTGCCTCCACCGAGGAACACTGGAGCCTTCGCCACAGAGCAGCTGATCGGCAGTTGGATCGGCCTCCTGGAATACCTCCAATCAGCTGTTCCAGGCGGCGGGATCACTGCCACCATTCACCGCTGCTGCCTGCCACTGCCGCCACACCAACCCCCTCCCCCCAGGTATGGCAAACCGCTGAGGCCCCGTCTATGACACAATATTCACGCCATAAGACGCACAGACATTTCCACCCACTTTTGGGGGTGGGGGAAGCATGTGTCTTATGGAGTGAAAAATACAGTAATATATTTTATATTTTTTATCTTATTAAAAAATAAGACAGTGTTTTTCTTAAAATAATAAATCCTGAACCTTGACGATATGTGCACTCGTGCCTCTACGACACATCCAAAAGGATATCATAGCCGAAACGTATCACATCGTTCAGCTTTAGTGTGATGTACTTCTGGTCAGGGATTCGTATGTCGTTCACGAAAGTCTATGGAAAAGAAAGACAAAAAATATCGTTCAAATGTGACACGTGAGGAGGAAGAGGAAGTCAGTGTGGAGAAGTTCTGAGAGGAAATGGTCCTAAGCTTTACAAAACCTCTGTCTACACTCTGCCCATCAACTGGTACCTCTTTCCTTCCCACATACAATTCCACCTCATTTGGTGCTTGGTTGATCAACCCCTTTCTCCTGTTGCTGAAAACAACTTCAGCAAGAGACACAGATCAACTGCATTTTAAAAAAAAACACCAAAAAAACAGGCAACCACTTTTTGTCAGTCATACAAACCATTTGACACAGCAACTGAGGCAATACCACAAGGTTATTTTTCCAAACCATAAATGCTCCCTTATTGCATTTTCTGAGCTAAAGAACAAGCCTTCTAAAACTTCAAAGGAACCAAGTTCACAAATTTAACCTATATTTTTAAAAGCATTTAAAAAGATACAATGTCAGTAATCTTCATAACAGACACAAATTTATAACAGGCTATAATAAGATTATCCACATAGTGAAGACAGGAAAGAGGGCCCCAGAAAGGAACAGCCACTTTCCTTAATCCATGGCTGAAAAGGAATTTGGACCAAGCAGCTCTTCCTTAACCACTAGATAACAGAAATACTGAAAGTGCTTAAATTTATTCCAAAACAATTACAAGAAGTAGATACGGCATGTCACGGTACATCTCAAAGCCACAGAAACTTAAGTATGATAAATATAAAGAACTGTCTTCATGCAGAATTGCACTATACTAAAAATTTCTCCATCAAGTCGGGTAACATGACACTCCGGGTTACATGTGTTTTTTGTGATTGACTCCATCTCTGTCCACAATTGCTGAAAACTGATGACATGGTTTCTTTCCACTTTCAGAGAGGAAACATTAAAAACAAGCAGTGAACACTACTTTAAAAAAATTAACTTTGTTCAGAAAATAAAAAGCTGCACAGAGTCGCTTTGGTTGTGAGTTGGGTGGCATAAAAAGTTATAAATAAATAAGTCCTACCTAACAGGGTTTTTTAAAAAATAAAATCTGAAGCAGACTTACCTTACTTGAGGGCGACACAGCTATGACCACTCTGTATCACTTCCCATCTACTATACCCCTTATCATACCCCCATCTTATAATCATCATATAGTCCTGAGCTCTAAAATACTGCCCATTACAGTTTTAATAGTTGAAACAGTTCAACAGCTGAAAGTAATTATCCTTTCTCTTCACAATACTTTAGTAAGAAATATACTTTATTTCTGGCACCAGGGTGCTGCACCCAAATATTTATCAATGATGTAAGATTCACTGAGAGGCGTCATCAGTGTTGCAAAATGTGTCAAACAATCTGAGAGGAATGCAGGAGATGGGGAGCATTTGGAAAAACCATCCAGCTGAAGAATTTGCAATCAGTTAGACCGCCAGTGTGCATCAATGGCTTTATCCTCCTTGATGAGCTAGAGCAAGAAATATTCTGCAATTTGATAAGCCAACTATAACAGATAACTGCTACTCTTCAGTAAAAGGGATTGCCTTGCAAAATATTTTCAGATGCCAGATTCTAAGTGAGATCCAGATTTTTAAGTAAAAACTACCCTAGGGTCCAGGAAGACAAATGCAAGCAGAGAACATGATCTTTTTTGGGCTGATATTAGTTTAATGTGATTGGAAACAGGCGAGTCATGACAAGAAAAACAGCTTTATTTGGACCAGAATGCACAAAACTGGAAAATGTTGAATACAGTCAATGTTTTACAGATGAGCCTTGGGTAGCAACCAGGCCCAGGAAATTATCTGCAGCCAGGCCTTGTGCAGCCAGTGGTGCACTGCAGCCAGTGGTGGTGCAGACTTAACGTCATTTGAGCCTGTTTTAAAAGGGTAGGTGGGAAAGAGAAATGTCAAGCAAAAGGCTCTCTCCAGAGAACTCTTAATTATCTCACCATGATTGCAGTCAAGATACATCAACTATCAACAAACACTTAGTGCAGATACAGTATTCCCCCTCTCCCTTCAACTAGAAGATGCAGCCCATCAAGGCTCACACAATCTATTTCACCTGCCTTCTCTGTCCACAGCAATATATTTTTTTGTCATTCCAAGCTGGGAGTTAGCCATGTCCACAATAGCATCTGTACTATTTTCTATACTATATTTCACTAACCCTGATTATGTCCAATTTGCAGTTCAAATAATGGGCTAGAACTGAGCCTCAGGCAAATCTTTTTCCTGCTCCTAGCTTTAAACTTGGGAGATATAAGTGTGTGGGTCAATGCTCTACTTCTTTGTAGATTTTTTTTCTCTTCTTCCTTTGCAGAAATAGACTTCAAAAAGAAACTGGAACATTAAGACCAAGATGAAACTGCCTCTTTCTCACTAAACTTGGGTGACTTTGCAGAGCAAAGAGATGCTCATTGCCTGTTCATCTTTATGTCAGAGCTGCACGTTCTGTATCAACAATAGCAGCTGGAACATCTGGCAGTCACTTTCTCCACACACTACAGACGTACTGAAGTTTACCCTGTTCCTCATGACTGCTCGATGCAATGGTGTAGTATCCTCTTAAAACAAAGGAAAGGATAAGGAACACAATATGTTTGGGGCACAATTGAGACTTTCAAGATTATACTGAACTATACCTGCTGCTGACCATGGGGCTGGCACTTGTAACCCAGGGCCCAAAAGTTCTCTCTCTTTTTCCCTCTTCATGATGGGAGACTGAAGAGATGGCAGCTACGGAGCCTCTAAGGAGCAGCGCCACTGCCAGCAGCTGATTCACCATCTGCTTTCAACCATTCCCCTCTGAAAATATCTAAAGTACCCCTCTCCAACCCAATTCCGTCATAAACTAAAATCTCCCTGGTCAGGAGATTATAGCCAATGCTAATATGCAAAAATAATCAGATCTTGCTCGAAATATACGTACAGTAAGATAATGCAATGCTTCAGATTCAAAAGCAAAAAACATGCTTTTAAAATCATATCAGGCGTGTAGAACTTGTTGGCAATTTTTTTCAAACCAAATATATATTCTCCTGGACTGGATTGCTGTTGCAGCTGCAGAGGGCAGGCGTGCAATCCCAGCAAACAATGCTGATATTTAGGAATTTCTGTCAATTATGTGAGCTTCCATGGTTGAAGCATGGGTTGGATTTTCCCTTCAAATCCAACGCATTGTGTAGTACTCTAAGATGAGATATCTGTAAAAGATAAATAGGGGGTGGATACTTTTTCATGGATTCCTTATGGTCCCACTTCATTTTGATTTTCTACTTTGGATGATGAATTCTTACTCTCTTAATGATCTCCTTGAAATAGCCTACATAGAATAATTTTCTTTGGCCCCAACAAGAAAACTATAAAGGTCAACATAAGATTACTTTACTCTCTGAAGTGTAATTGTCAAGCGGGCACAAACATTGCAAAGCAGTGCTATCTACTTCAGGTTTTGCCAAAGGCACAAGAAAAATGTGACCTTCTGTAGCCGTACTCATCAATCTGACAAGTTTGCAAATATGTTGGCTTTCAACGATCATAATTTCCAATCTAAAAGAACTTTAGAACTAAAGTCAGCACATATGGAAAATGCTAAGATTGGAAAGGCTGATTATAATATCTAAAAGCTACTGAGATAGCCAAGAATATCAACAAAGGCATGATCTCCAAGTGAAAGAGGTAACAAGGATCTTGCTTTCCCAAATTAGATACTGGGGATATACCCAAGGCCTTTGTTCTTGTGTGCCTAATAAGTCTGCAACTGTCTTCTCATGCACAAATATATTGAATCATAACCCCGGTCTAATTAGCATTTTAGAATGATTCTTCCAGCTTGTAAATGTCAGAAATTATGCTATGTTTTGTTTCTGTGCAAACAGCATGGTTTTGACTACAAAGTTGTGCTCTTCCCACAAAAGATGTCATACATTCCTCAAATTGCTTGGATCCACTTGGATCAACTAGAGGTACTGCAATGGAATCTATGAGGAGTTACCCCAAAGATTGGCCAGAAGCAAGAAGTACCCTGCTAATCAGGACATGGAAACATGACCAGATTATACCTATGGTGAATGATCTGAACAGATCATTAATTGCTTAATGGGCTTGGTTCAAAATGTTAAAGCTCTAATTAGATATCTATCTTAGAAACCCTATTTAACATCAGAAGCTGTTCTAAGAATATCTCATTTGCAGAAGCAGACAGAGGAAATGATCTTTCCCTGCACACCTTGCTTCCAAACTATTGTGATTCTGGATTTATAATTGGTCTCAATTTTTCATTGGGGGAGTGTGGGGTGTGAGGGAGGAGTTATTATTTTAATTTAATACAATTATACAAATAGCCAAGTTGTCAAAATTCTCCTCATATAACTGACCATGTCTTTAACTTGAAACATAACCTTTTCTTTTTTTATGTACAATGCACCAAACTAAGTGCCTCCATCAACCTGTTTAAATGGGAACAAGATTCCCCACAAGTAGCCTGAAGTTCTCAAATACAGGTCCTAAGATTATTGAACATATCAAGGAGATGCCTGCCGGACAAAGCCAGTGGTCATTTAATCCAGGAAGCCATCACACAGTTGCTTCAGAAGCAAATGGGATCTGATCAAGGAGGCAGATCACCTACAGTTAATGCATTTCCTCAGCAGTGCTTCATGCAAGGGAATCGTGGGAATCCTCAATGCCATGAAGTGGTGTCACCCTGAATGTCACCCCAATATTGCTCACAATGTTGAAAGACAGTGAATGTCAGTGAGAGTTTCAGAGATGGAAAACCTATAGGCCCTGACTCCCCTATTTCTTTCCATTGGCCTCAGATTATATTTTCCCATAATTTGGGGGCAGGAAAAAAAGTGTAGTGGATGACCTTAAAAAGGGTTAATGTAATCTGAGAAAACAAGAATGCCTTTAAAACTTCTCCAAGTGGAGGGGAGGAAAGGGGAGAAAGAAACCTGAAAAGCTTGGTGCAATCATGCTTTCAGCTCTGAAGCTGTTGCTCACTCTAAAGTTTTTCACATTGGGCTTTGAGGCACTTAAAAGAAGCCTCCCTCATTATGGTGTTATTTTCATCTGTTCTGCATGTTATTCTTGACTGCTAGCTGCCTCATGAAAAAGGGCATAATTCCAATGATAATCCTCTTGTATCTATCAACTAATGAACATGCAATAAAGGAGGCAGATAAATGATTATTGAAATGTCCAAATAATGATTTTATGTTACTCGTTTTGTACAAAAATAAAGCTATAAAAGTTAGTCTTTTAAAAAATCAAGTTTTAGTATTGCTCTTATGCCACTCTGAAGTTTATCCTAAACAGCAAATAACTTGAGCAAGGACAAACGTAATATTTAAATACATTTCATATGAGTTTCATAAATTCAATACCTGTATTTCAAGTACACAAATCCACAAAATATCCCATCCCCAGCTCCAGATTCAATACTCCAGACTGAACAGCCACATTCTTTAACAAGGAATAACAAACTCATGTAAGCAATTCTGGGTTAGCTTCCTATTAATAGTAGTATCTCCTATTGCTTATGTTATCAGAACAATGTGTGACTTTTTCTAAAACAGCACATTTCTCCTGGTAGATACCCTCATTTGATCAAAACTCAGATTTTCTAGTTTTGAAATTTTTAGGTAAAATCACTCTTATTCATCATTGGAAATCATCCAATACATCAGTGATATTATTCACCTGCTATAACAAGCATTCCCAACCTGTTATCTTCCAGCTATATGCTATAATAAAACTCTCCAAATCCCTTAATGGCCAGGTTTGTACATAATGCTGAGCCATAATCAATGGACTTAAGAATCATGCTAAGTCACAAACAAGCTAGGTGTAAAATATGTGAGTCTGACTCAAAAAAGGAGGAGGTGAATGCCAAGCTATTACAAGAGTCTTGAGAAATTAGAAAGTGTTAAAAAGAAATGCAAACAATTTTGATTTGATTGTGTAAACAATCAAGGAGAGAGGGGCTTTTAGATTCTGTAAAAATACTCCAACTGCATTAAAGTGCATTTTAACACTCCTGATAATTTCTGTTCCCTGATCATGTCTACTTTGAAGGGCTGACACTAGGTGATGGTTTAACATTCTTAGGAACAAACTATAACATTGGTTTAAAAAAAATAAGTAATTGCAGCTCAGCCAGTAGGCAAGGGATAAGGATGGCCAAAAAGAAACTTAGATTAGTATCTTGTCTTAATTCACAATAAGCCCTCCAAGTGAGTACAAATTTATATTAATCTACTGAAAGTACAGAAGACTGACATATTCGGATAGCATTGAACTACATATTGTTTAACAATGGTTTATTAAATACTGATTGCTTTCACACAGCATATTAAGTAAAAATCAAGCTAGTCATAGTATAGCTTGGAACAGTCTATGAACAGCTATATAATCTGAACTTGCGGCAAAACTAACTAAGCATCAACTCAATAAAGGAGCAGCTACATAAATCCTGAGATTTCACACAATTTATCAAAATATTTAAAATATTTTTCTTTTAGAGCCTATCCTATTAACCCCAAACCCAGATGCTTCTTTTCACTTCTGCAAACTGGAATTGAAAAGCCCACCCACAGAAATGAAACCCGGATACGACAGACACACACCCTTTGGCACTCAGGCTTATCACTCACCCCATTTAAGCTTCCAAGATCCTTCACCCAGTGCTCATCTTTTTCCTTGTCGTAATTGATGACGGCATGCTGCTTATCCACACTGCGAGACTGGGAAGACCAACAACATTAAATTAGGAAGTTATAAAACAGAGATTATTTTAATAGCTCCAATGACATATCAAAAGAAATATTAACACAAAGGGAAATGTACCTGTTTAACAGGCATAATACCTATCAGATTAGGACAATATTACTCTTTATTAGTAGTACCCCCTCCATAAAAGTAGAATATCTTACAATACTGCCCATCCTGGCATTTACTTAATCAGATCTCAACCTTGGCGACTATGTTTCCTTGGCTGGTCTACTAGCTACCTACTACCATGTAAAATGATGTTAATTGTCTGGATCATTTCACAAATCTGGACGGCAGATTTCTGGAAAGGGAGTTTTCTAGAAAGGGAGCTCCAAAGGCCACCCCCATTCTCCCCCTTGTCCACAGAGAGCATTCAGTTATGTCAGTCTCCCTACCTATCACCTAAGCAATAATATTCAACCCAAACATACTTCAGTTGGATCTGCATATGGTTAAATTAAAATGGATATTGTATATTGTGGGACTCAGCGTGGCCCAGATTACTTTTAAAGCCACACAATAATGTGTTTCTATTTTCTTTGTGATTGGTGATAATGTAAATAGTCTCATGATTTAGTGGACTATGAGAACTTCATTAGTGATGCTCTCTATAAGGCAGACCAATGCAATATTAGAATTTTTGGGAAAATTCAGGCTTCAGAATACATGTTTATGTATATTCCTCTTTTCTAAATTCTGAATGCATGAATTTATATTTTCTAAATTGCAGAAAGTAAGCATTTATATCAGCTGTTTCTTTACAACCAGTTCAAAATTTTTATTTTATATCTGAGACATTCCCTAATTACAAGTAGAAGGAGTACTGCACTGTGCAGCAATAAAAAAACAGAAAACTAAAGGGATGAAATTTTGTTAATGACATCTGAAGAGACTTGTTCGATCTTGTTTTCCCAAGAAAGCATGCAGGGAATCTTAAGTTTTATTCTTTTATTCATTGTGCGGACTTTTGTAATCCTCAAGAACTCCCAGTGGTTTACAACAAGCTAAAACATCCACAGAAATTACAAAGGAATATCAAAACTTTCCCAGTAAAAATGCATCAGCATAATAACATACTGAAGCAAAAAGAGAAAACACCCCAATTATTTTCCAAACACGCTTCAGAAAAAACACATGTTTAATCAAATTTTGGAGAGCTAAAGAGAGAAAGTTAGATTGTTTCCTAAAGGAGGCTATTTTAAAGAACACCTTCACTAAAAAAAATGTTCCTGAGCCCAAGCTCCACACAAACCAAAATGCACCTCTCAGGACATGACTTGGGCAGATTGATTCTGAATGGAGAAAGCAGTCCTTCAGGTACCTAGCATCCTCCTATGGCTAAAATCAGAACACTGCAACACTAATATGTAGAGATCCCATCCCTCAGATACCAAATGCCACAATCCTACCTATCCTGTTATTCAGCAAAGTGAAGCTACCATAGTCCAACAGGATTTATCATTTGCCTCAAAAAGAAAAATATTACAGGCCAATCCAGTTGCTTTTAGGGATAGAAACTGAAAAACTGGTTTCAAATATGTCAATGGAACATTTTTGTACCATTAATTTTGCTCCCTGCATTAGCGAGGGGAAACATTCATACTATAAACCAGGGGTGTCAAACTCGCATTGTCACAGCGGCGTCACATGACATATCGGGACTTTTTCTCCCATCGCTAAACCGGGCAGGGCCAGCAAGTGATGCATCCGGCCCATGGGCCGTGAGTTTGACACCCTTGCTATAACCCAGCAAGAGAAATCAGCATTTTGGAAGCTGCTGAGATGCAGTTACTCAAGGAGGAAGTTCAGGAGAATAGCTGATGTCACTTCTTTCCAGGTGTTTTCAGGTTCTCTATTCAGCTACATTCCGCCTTTCCTAACCTCAGTTCCTAATCTTTAACCAGAATGTCAGATGGGGAGAATTTTACTAGGAGGACAGCAGTAAGGCTTTCAATTACTATCACTTTTTGTTACTTCACCACTAAAAGAGAATGAGAAGTAATGCTTTGTCTGCTGGTTTATCAGAAAAACAAAAGGCCACAGAGGTTATTTTAATGTCTAAAAGGAGTGTGCTCCATAGTGAAGTACATATATTTTTAAAATATCAATAACTTCAAAAACTTCAATAAGAGGCATTACTCAGTTTATTTATTTTATTTATTTATTTATTTTTACATTTATATACCGCCCCATTCCGAAGACTCGGGGCGGTTTACAGCT
>JANHFL010004027.1:104936-116368 GCA_032468155.1 Oxyrhabdium leporinum | reverse complement strand
GATTTGAACCGCTAGATTGAATCAGCAGAAGTGGCCTGCAGTTCAACACTCTAACCACTGCGCCACCTAGGCTTTAGCTTTAGTTGCTCTGTATTCATCTGCATATTGAATTCCATCACTTTCTAATTAGGTTTGTTCAGGAGAATGGTGTTCTTTTTAAAAAAAATTGTTTATGTCAGTAGTAGTGTGGTACATGGAGCATTTCTTCTGAATTAGAGGCAAAGTTTACTTTTCTCAAAACAAGGCATTCACATATTACATGGATGCAAAGAAAAGAAACAGAAGATTGGAATGAGTCAGATTCTGTGGAAAACCCCATTAATAATGCCGTCCATCTTCTCTCAAGGATGAAAAACTGATCTCTAAGAAATCGTAATGCTTCTAGAACTCCTCCAGCTGCCCCCATGATTTGGGCTACAGTACTTAGCAGGGAAATTTGCCTCATTGTCATTCCACCTCCAAAGCAACATAGGAAATGGGTAGGGGGAGCTGATTGATGCAGCAAGTCATTGAAAGGTAGATTACTTAGAAGTCTAGATCTACAAGTTGCCTGCTAACATGCTACACAAGCGCAACACAGAATAAAAACAAAAGATGCAAAGTTGTTTTCTTAAAATGGTCAACATTAAGCTGATATCATTGTTCATTCTACCCCCTAAAGTATATGAGTGTGCCCCATCATATATTTCTGCTACTTTAATTAACAGAGGCCTATGCTTTGCTACGCCATGCAGAAGAATTCAGCTCAAAGTTCCGTGTCATTCAGTGGAACAAATATTTAAAATAGCAGCCCAACTATGCATTTGTGGAGTTGTTCTATTTCCTCCATAAATCTTTTCCTTCACTGTTGGCTACTTAGTGCAAATTGGAATGCCTGAAGCATGTGTCAAGCATGTGTCAACTCCACAAGTCCAGGAGCATTTCCAAATCTAAACACAGAATTCAGAGCAAACGTAGAAGCGAATTCCTTTAGCAACTGAAACCCGCACAGCAACTGAGTTTTGTCCACAACTAGTTCAAACATAAGGCCTTAATGAAGTTCCCATTTTTCAGTATATAATAATTTCATCCTCCTTAATCATAAGCATGCTAAATATTTCCAAATTGTGAAATAAGGTCAGAAAGCTTGTAGAAAATTTAGGAGTAAATCACATTTAAAAGAAAATGATTGTTGGTTGTTCTATAAGTAAATATATACCGGTAATTAAGTATTCTGTTCAGCAAAACTGTTTAGCTTACAATCTTTGTTTAAACCAGTCTTTCCCAATCTTGGCAGCTTTAGATGTATGGACTTCCAATTTCCAGAATTCCCCAGTCCATACAAGTTAGCAGGATTGGGAAACACTGGTTTAAACCAACTCAACTATTGGCCCATATTCTCAAAAGCTGTTAAGAAGAAATTGATGCCAAGCCTTAACATCTGGCCCAAGAACAAACCCCAACAAGCCTCTAACTCACATATTCCCCAATTCATTTGGCACAGCCTTAAAGACTACTTAAGAAGCATTATGTTTGTTATTGCAAGTAAAGAAACTAAAATTATTAGACAAAATGCGAGTAAACCTTTTATGATGAATTAAAACAAACTAATTTCAAGCTATATATTGTAATTTATATCTCACCTATCCTCCCATAGAAATATGGTTAAAATTGTTTCAATTGTTTTGGTTTACCATGGCAATAAGCACTGTTAGTTGAAAAGCTAAAATGCCTGGATTCATTATTATACTATCCAATAAACCATGTTTTACAAGCCACATTAGCTGAGTTCACATATTGGTATAAGTCCTAAAACTAATCACATTATGGCTTAGTGTGAGGTACAAACTCAGGCACTATATTTAAAGCAGTGTAATATGTTGCCTGAACCAAACTCTGGTTAATCTAAGAGGAATATTTACAAGGTTTTTTTCAGCTTTACCAAAAAAAGAGGAGGGAAATATCATGTCCCAAAGCTTTCTGTGCTTGTGTTGATCATGACAAACTATGGGTCAGACAATAGCTGGAACTGAGGAATTCTGGGACTGGAAGCCCACAGCTGTAAGTCATGGCAGTCATATAGTGGATTATCACATGACTGATTCAATATTACAACTTTTGCAGAGGTCATTAAGTAAACCAGCAAGGTCATTAAATGAATCCACAGTTATTAACCAAACTCACTGATGTTATGGGGCATTTTTTCTGAAAACTGGAAGCAAACGCCAGTTTTCAGCAAATCATGTGATCATGGGATGCTGAAAACAGCCATAAATGCAGGCCCGGCCATCGGAATTTTGGAACTGAATTATAAGTACCTTGGGGGGGGAGGTGTTCCATCATATCTTTGAACAGTTGCTAAGCAGCCTGTCATAAATTGAAGCCTGCCTGTATAACAAAGGTGCCTATGGCTGGACCTCAATCATCCCTTCCTGCTTCAAAACTGAATATAAATAATGGTAAGTATTATGGTTAGCTGAAATCCTGCTCTCGTGATGAGAATTAAAACTCTGCCTCTTTATGTAGAGAATGCACTTACCTGGAGCATGAGTTCACAGTCTTCCCTGCCAACAAATATCATCTCCCGAGGAAGCCGATGGCGAATACCTGTCCCACTCACCAGGAACCATGATGTTGTGCTCATTTTGCTGTTTGGCATTTTAACTTTTCACCATTCTATCTGAGCAAAAGAGAAAATCTGGTTAGGTTTGTAATTATATTCTAGAAGTCCAGTTACTTCTGATTAAAAATCCATCATGGTTATATTACAGAAGACACTATATGGGTCTAGGCACCATTACAATAAGAATCAATGATTGATATGAATGAAAGCTCACCAGAAGCCAAGCCTGGAAAAAAATTACCTATCGAGAAATTAATTTCTCAAACACATTAGAGAGAGAGACAAGACAATCAACAGTTTGTCTGTTGATTATTCTGATGTCTTAATAGAATATAATTTTCAGTTCAATACAGAACAGTCAAGGATGTCAGCAGAGCAATGAATGAGGCTTTAAAAAACAAAGGAAAGTAGTGCATCTCGTACAAGATTCAGAGACAGAGCATAAAGAAGATATATACTATACGTTTAATTTTGAGGGGTCTTTGGGTAGTTTGGGTAACGAAACATCTGCAAAAAAATCTATCAAACTTAGAGAGCACCAAAGACCCTTCATTTCAACCTTGAGCTACAAATATTCTCCTTTAATGGTACATTTATATTTTGTTGGCAAATTAAATTGTCTGGCATTTATACATGCTAAAGTACAAAACAACAAAACATATCTAGTATGCTGTGCAAATGTAACTGACATGGTTTACCACAGTGTATAAAATCAGTCTTGTAGTTAAAAGTGATCCTTCAAAAACAATTGTGGCTACTTAATCCCCATTTAAACTGATAATCCCGATTTATTCCTCTTTTAAAAGGAATTTAAAAGGCTATGTTTATAACTCAGGGTTTGCTTTTAACTCATTAGTCTTGGAGGAGGGAAGAATGTGTATGGAGTTTATGTTTATTTATTTGGTCAAGCCCAATTAAGATTTAGCGGACTCATTCATTAAATTTATATTTACTTCAGGAGTTCAAGGCAGCGTGCACAACACACCTGCCTCCAAATATTCTCTCAACAACTGTCCTATAAAATAGGTTGATCTAAAAGGCAGTGATTAGCCAATAGTCATTCAAAGAGTTTTTATAATCGAGATTGGACCTGCAATTAAATCTTGCCAGATATAATTCATCATTTAAACAATATATACCACTCTCAAAACTCTATAATATCCAGGCTTGTTGTATCTGAATCCATCTACTGATCTGTAGTGCAGTAGTGGGGAAACTCACAACCTGCCACACAAATGTAGTCCCTGAGCCCTTTTGGTCATACTTCAAGCTTTCTGAATTTATGCTGCTAAATTTCAGAAATACACTCCCAAAATAAACAATCCTAATTTTTAACTCTGTTTCCAAAATAATAAAGAAGCATTAAACTGTTAAGTCTATTTAAAAATGTGTAGTAATTAATTTGTTTGACAGATCTAAGGAGACCCAGATTCAAATATAAACTCAGCCAGGAAAGTTCACAAAGTGACTTGATCTTTTATTACCACACCAACCTGTGTCTCAAGATTTTATAGGTAAAAATCATGAGAATTAGCATTTACATGCATCAAAACTGAGTTCCTGGAAGAAAGGAAAAATATAAATCTAAGAAATGACATCACCCCAAATCTCCAAAGCCCAAATTTCATGATCATTTGTGTGATATCATGACATAGTTCCCTGCAACCTTCAGTTGTTGCCATGCTCAAAAACAGACTCAAAAGACCAGACTTTCTGTTAAGCCTTGGCTTAATTTACAGATATGCTCTGACCATATACCTGAAGAAGCAGCTTCTTCTCTGAGGCAAGTCATTCAAGGGAAAAAAAATGAAGACAGGTTTTTTTTAAGTATAAATTGTAATTTCAAAAATTAATTTTAGAGAAGCATACACAAAATATAAATTAGTACAATTGACAGAAATAAAGGACAATAACCATAAAACATAGAAAACACAAGCATAATCAACCAGAAATAAATTTCCGCTTGTTGGTCTTCTTTGAAAGGAAAAGGTGACAACACTTTTATATTCTCTTTCTATAAATAATAGGCATTAAATTAACATATCCAGGAAGTAGCAGTGGCAGAAAATTAGCATATCAAATAGGAATACTGGCAGCAATAACAGATCTTCTGCATGAACAATTTTACTTATAAATTCACTCCCAACGTACCTTAAATAATTTAAAAACAACTCCTGTCTCCTAATTTTTTATCATGCAGTATTTAATTATCTTAATAATAATACTTGTGTGTAGACTAAGAATACTCATAATTAGGTGTATCTATTTTAAAATGCATTTTATGCATTTCCAAATATTCTCATTATTTATTGAGTGTATATCCTGCCTTTCATACAGGTGCTCAAAGAATATATAATGTTCCATCTTATTTCTCCCCATAACAATTTTATGAGGCCTAAAGCCACTGTGGTGGAGGATGGATTGCTAGAAAATATATTATATAGGGATTTCTTTTCCTATGTAATATTTATTTGATTGCTTAAAACTATGCACCATCTTCCTTAAAAATTAAAAACAGCAATAAAATAAAATTAATATTTTTAAATTAGGAAAACAACACAAAAATAGCCAAAGAAAACAACTTCCACAGAATTAAAGTTAAATGTATTTGTTTCATTATCTGGCAAGCAGATAGCCCAAATTTGGTAATGTGTTTAATAATCATATTTCAATAACACAGCATTTCCAAAATTAGACTGAAACTGAAAATAATGTCAACATCCAAATGCAGCACAGTTCTTTTTTAAAATATAAGTTTAGAAACATAAAAGGAGCCAGATTTAAACCAGATCCACTTTGTCTAGAATCTTATTCCCAGGGCTGCAAAACAGGTATCTGACAAGCTTTCTCAAGTCATGAGAACATTAACACCTATCCACACATTTATTAGCAACTAGTAATAGAGGTAATCTATCTATTCAACCAGTATGTATTTATGCTTTTTCTTCCATTATGTGTCTGATCCCTTTTAAAGCCATTCATATTGGTAATTTTCTTTAAATGTTGGGACAGTTCCCAAAGATTCTTCTATTCTGCATTACAGGAAAGGAAAATGATGGATGAGCTTTCAAAACCATGAATATTTTGCAAGACTTTTAATATATTGTCTCTATCCTACCTCATCTTATCCTACTTTTTTCTAAATTATAAAGAAAATGAGATGTTATAACTTTTCCATTCAGTTCCAGGACTATTTGGTTATCCCTTTAACTGTGTTTTACTCACATTGCCAACAATTATTTAAAAAAATAACTGTGATCATTGCATAGGTTGGTCTAATAAGCATTGGTGGATGGAACACTAAAAGAGAATTTATAGTGTTTCCATGGAAATAATTTATTCTCTGTGGCACAAACTTAATGTAGCAAATTACTAAAAGCAAACCCATTAACCTATAACTCCAGTTTCATTGGTGATTTATGGAAAGACACTTGAAGAAGTTGACCACAGAATTCAAGAACTATATACAATTTTAGAATGTAAGCATAGTATGAAGAGATTGTAATCCTAGAAACATTTAAGCAGGACTAAATCTCACTGAAACTGAAGAGCCTTACTCCCAATTAAATATATTTAGAATTGTATTCTATGAGATTTAGCTCTAGAACAAGTCAGATTCAAACTGGTTGCAAATTCATAAGGAGAAAGACTAGAACTGTACTCCCATAACTCATATCCCACAACACAAGCATTCTATGTTGCCAATTTTACCAGCAGCTTCTCATAGGAAAATGTGCAAAACTGTGATCTCATGACATAGATGTACTCTACCACACAAAATAGATAAGTAGCAACTCATGCGGCTGCCATTGCTGTATCAAGTAATAAATAGCAAAATACTATTCCAGCATTCCGTATAGAAATTAAACAAATTGAACTTAGCACCCTCCAACTGTGTGAATCAGAATGTCTTCCCAAGCTTATATATTCAGTGGGCTTATTGGTACTTACACAACAGGCTGGAGTTATTAGAGGCTGTCCTTCAACACAGCTGAAAAGCATCAAGGTAGAAAAATCTGTTCATTCACCCTTTGTCCTGCCACTATCTAACATATAAAGATAAGAACCTGACCTATCCCTGAAAGGATAATGAAAATACCGGATGTGTCACTGTAAATGCTCACAAGATGCTTTCTAAAAATTCAACTTGAAATAATAAAAAGAGGTCTGGTTTTTACTCTTTTTAACACAGCATCTCTCTCAATCTGCTTGCTCTTCTAATATATGTTTGCATCTGTTACTAGAAGGAAGGGAATAAACATGCCAAGCAGGCTCTTATTGGCCCACAATGGAGATACAAGTCAGGGCAGTAATCAAAGCTTGCAATGCTTATTTTATCTCCTCCCTGCCCCCCCCTTTCTTTAATCATCTCGCTAAACCTCAGAGGTGGCAAATTCAGCAACATGAATGCTTATTATGGACATTTTGTATAAAGGAGGGGAAGATTTAAAGGAAAACACAGACAGGCCTCAATAATCCATCTGATGGAGGGGGAAAGGGGGAGAAGAGTTTAATAAGGAGAATAAGGCAAAATGCAAGAGAGAGCAGCTGGGGAATGGAGTAAATGAAACAAATTATTAGAAAAGCTTAATAACAGAAGGACAGGAAGTGGCTTAGATCAAAAGAAGAACATGTTCAAGGGTGATTGCCTGATCGGCAGCCACCAAATGCCAATTCAGCTAGCTAGGCCAGGATTCATCCCAGATCTTTCGCCATTACGAAGCCACTGTCAGCAGCTATCCACACCTCAGAGAAAAAGGGTGGAGGAAAAAGCCACACCAACAGTCAAGCCAAGGTGCCAGCCAGCTTAAACTGCCTTTCTTTCAGAAAACCTTTGGCAGATCAGTGGGAGGGGGAAGGGAAATAGGAGGGAACAGAAGAGAAAGGTGAAGCACCTTTAACCTTCACAGTGCCAAAACCTAGGTTGGAGCACCAAGATCTCTTTGTTTAGAAAAAAAGAACTAAGGCAGCAGCAAGCATTAGCTCAAAGCAGAGGCGTTATTAGGTCCATGAAAATTATCTGGGTGGCAGTAGGGCAGGTGACAGAAGTGAGGGAGAACTAGAGAGGAAGAAAACAAAGAGGGAATCCAAAGTTCCACTAATCCCATATTAGAAACCTGGCAGGAGACTTCCCCCCCCCTTACACCTGGTTTCGTTGAAAACAATGCCCTACCTGTAGTCGCTGAAATACTAATCCCCCTCCCCCTCCCTGCAACTTGCACACCTCTTCCTTGTTCTTTCCACATAGACACGCCCAGTGACACCTACAGCTCCGCATCCCAGCTGGAGAAGTGGGTGCATTACCTCCGTTTACCTGGCCAGGACTCAAAACGGCTGCACCCGCAGTCTCCTCTCTGCCACACCTGCCTTACCCGCTTTCAGATCCTCTCCCCTGTTCCCAGCCAGAGCCTCTTACGGCATCACGAGACTCTTTGTTGTATTCACATCTGCTTCTTTTACACACGCCCCCAACCCCCAAATCAGGCGGCAGGGATAGTTCTCCCCCCCCCACATACACACACACACACATCACCAGCTCCACCCGCCCCCCGCGGTCCGATTCTGCAGCAAGGCTACGGCGCCCCCCTTCGCTTTCCCCTCCTCTATCCGCAATCCCGGCCCGGCTGCTCATCCCCGCAGGGAGGCCTCCGCCTGGGTTGCGCTCCGCAAAGCGACCAGGTGCTGCTTCAGCGGGCGGAGGCCTCGGGCAAAAACCCGAAGGCAGGATCAGCTGTTTCCTGCCGGAGACCCGCCTGGACTTCCTTCGACAGGGAGACTGGAGGGCTGCTTCTCCCCGTAAACTCAGCCTCCTCCGGGTTACCTGTCTGCCTTACCCTGCCCGCACCAACGGCTCCGACTTCCTGCCTTCAGCGCTGCGCCAGGTGAGAGCGGCCCAACCCAGCGTGGTGGTGGCGGCGGCGGCGGCAGCAGCAGCAGCAGCCTCAGCCTCCAGTCGCCCCCTTCAGCCTCCTCGACTAGGCGCTGCCATTATGCCGTTGCCCACATTTGGTTTTCGGGTTCTCTTCCCTTCCTCTTCGGCGCCGGGATCGTTCTCGCTGCCCAGGCACGAAGAAGCAGGCAGCGCCGCCTCCCGCCTTGACTTGCACAGCAGGTTCCAGACGCCAAGGGGCGGCTCTCGCCTTCTTTTTCTCTCTCTCTCTCTCTCTCCCCTCCCTCTTCCCCTCCCTCGCCTTTCTGCGCCTTATGCTCAGCCTAATTCTCCCTTCCGGGCAGCTCCGGCAGCAAACCTCCAGGTTAGGTCAGGTGACGACGGAGTGAAACCTCGTCCCACCAGACTGGGGCGCGCCGATCCCGACCGGTTGGCTTCCCGCTTCTGCCGAAGCTGCTCCGGAGCTTGCTTGCGACTTGCGAGACCGACGGACTGGAACAACCCCCGGGGGCGGGATATTCCGCGAGGAGCGGCGGCGGCGGCGGCGGCACGCGGCGTCCTACCGGGAAAGAAAGGCAGGGTGGGGGCGGCAAATAATTGGAGGGGGGCGCAGTTGGAGGCGGGGGTTCGGGGTTTCCCGTGCCGTGGCCAAAGATATTCGCCGCCGAAGCCACAGGGAGAATGAGAAATCCAAATCCAGAACAATGAGGGCATGCAGGGAAAGAAACGCCAGCGGATGGGATTGAAGTCAGTGTGCATCGCTTGGGTTCTAGATCCAACAAAACCCTTGGGGTGTCTCTAGAACAGACTCTGATCAGATTGTTACCTAGATAAGTATTTTATGTAGGCCAAGGCAACAGTTCTCATGTAGAGACCTGGACTAGAACTTCGGATGCTCTACCTAATCCAGGGTTCTCAGCATGTAGATGAAAGGAAAACATTCTCTGTACAGGTAATCCTCGATCTACAGCCACGGTTGAGGCCAGAATTTCCATGGCTAAGCAAGACAGTTGTTAACTGAGTCTCACCCAATTTTATCACCTTTTGCCATGGTTCTTAGGCGAATCACTGCAGTTCAAATGGTTGTTAAACAAATCCAGTTTCCCCTACTGACTTTGCTCTGGGAAGATTGCAAATGGCAGTCAATGCTTGTTGCCAAATACCTGAATTTTGATCACCTGGCCGTGGGGATACTGCAATAATAAGTATGAGGATTGGTTAGAAGTCACTTTTTTCATTACAATTGTTTGAATGGTCACTAAATGAATGGTTGTAAGTTGATGTCTGCTTGTTCAGGTAGTCCTCAACTTAGAACCTCCATGGAGCCCAACATTTCTATTGGTAAGTGAGACAGTTGTTAAGTGAGGTTTGCCCCAGTTTGCAACCTTTTTTGCAACAATTATTAAATGAATCACTGCAGTTGTTAAGCAAGTCACACATTTGTTAAGCGAATCTGGCTTCCTCACTGACTTTGCTTGTCAAAAGGTCGAAAACGGTGCTCACATGACACTGCAACCGTCATAAATATGAGTCAGTTTTTTTCCAGTCCTGTTGTAACTTTGAACGGTCACAAATGAACTGTTGTTGAGGATTACCGATATATTGTTCTCCAAAGTGGGGAAGAACACAAAAATAAAAGCCCTTTACCATGACTTTATTGATATACAATTTCATGAATCTAAATTTTGATTTTTCTCCTTCATGGTGTTCAGATGTTATAAAATGTAGAAAAATACTGCTGTTATTCCTTCATATCCCAGAGAAAAGAATATGGGATATCCCTGAGCTTATCCTTCACTGTTTTTTCTTCTGTTGGTGAAATCTACTGATATCAGTAGCCTGTAAATGTGTATAAAAAGGCGCATATATGCTCATCCTTTCTGATCTCTGCCGCTTTCCATACCATTGACCAAGGGTATCCTTCTGGATCGGATGAGAGGATTGAGGGTGAGCAACACAGTGCTGTGCTGTGATGGTTTGCCTCCTTTTTCCAGATCAATTCCAGCCAATGCTGATTGGAAAAGAGAAATCCTACCCTCAGCTCCTATTATGTGGGGTGCCGCAGGGCTCGGTGCTCTCTTTCCTATTCAACATCCACATGAGGCTGCTGGGTGAGCTCATCTGTCGCCATGGGATGAGGATCGTCAGCACAGTGATGATACTCAACTATACATCTCTGTTACTTGTGAACTAAGTGATGGACATCTTATCCCAGTGTCTTGTGGGCTGTGAGGATGGGAAGCAACACACCTCGGATGAATCCGGGCAAGACTAAAAGGCTTTAGATTTTGGGCCCTTTTCAAGAATTATGCAGTCTTTGGTGCTGGATGGAGTTGCAGTGCCCCAGACCTGATGTGCAACCTGGGAGTCCTTTTGGACTCAACAACTCGTTCTGAAGAGTAGATGTGCCTATAAGGGCTTTTGCATGTTTTCATGTTGTGCACTCCTTGTGTTCTTGTATTGGAGGGCTCAGCTCACAGACACTCATGCCCTGATCACCTCCCAATTGGATTAATATGATGTGCTCTACATAGGACTCTTGAAGAGTATCGAGAAGCTTCAGGCAGCTATGTGTGCCTCTAGAACAGCACATGTTACACTTTTGTTCTGTGAGCTCCATTGGTCACTAGCCTGCTTCTGGATTCAATTCAGGGTGCTGGCTTTGACCTTTGAAGCCTTTCGTGGCAAGGGCCAAGTTCTCTGAGGGACCATTTTTCCCAGTTATATCTTTCCATCCCAATCTGATCCAGCAGCATGCTGGGGGTCCCATCAGAGCCATGGTGGCGCAATGGTTAGAATGCAGTACTGCAGGCTACTTCTGCTGACTGCTGGCTGCCTGCAGTTTGGCAGTTCAAATCTCACCAGACTGAAGGTTGACTCAGCCTTCCATCCTTCCGAGGTGGGTAAAATGAGGTTCCAAGTTGTTGGGGGCAATATGCT
>JANHFL010004027.1:78642-93651 GCA_032468155.1 Oxyrhabdium leporinum | reverse complement strand
AAATAATGGCTGGGTTGAATATGAACAATGTAGACAAGGACCCAAGGGAGGAGTATAGGAGGTGTGTGAAAAAGAAAGGAAGTGTAACTTCTAAGAGGATGAGAGACAACAGATAGTAAAAGATTCTTTTAAAAAAAAAAAAAGATTGGCTGTATTAAGAATTAGATTACAGTAAGAGATTATAAATAGAGAGAATACTGTTATACGTATTTTTATAGAACACGTTTAGAGTGAAAAATAAAGGTTAAGATTAGATTCTGAAAAAGGAAGTTATTAATTATGCTCAAGAATAATGATATTACTGTTAGAAGGGTGTAGCAAATATTGAATGATTGAAGAATGAAGGATTATGTGTTGATACAAATATATATAATAACATTAGAACTTTGTAATGTAGATCAATGTAGTAACTCTCATTTGTATCAAAATAAGATCAGCCGCATTAAAAATCAGAACAGAACAAGAGATTAGGAGGGGGAATATTGTTATACATATTTTATATAACACATTTAAAAGAAAAAGTAAAGGTTAAGATTAGACTTTGAAAAAGGATATTATCAGATATGCCCAAGAATGTTATTACTATAGAAGGGTGTAGCAAATATTGAACAATTGAAAAATGAAGGACTATGTACCGATATAATATGTATAACAACATTAGAAACATATAAGCTTGACTAATGTAGTAATTTCCTTTCCTATTAATATCATTTTTGTATTAATATAATTGAAACTCAGATGCCACACTGTCCACGTAACAATATGGATGTATCCTTAAAAAAAACAAAAAAAACAAAATGTTTCAGTTCTTATCCAAGAAGTTTTCTTGTCCAAGAAGCTTCTTCGGTTCTGAAGCTTCTTGGATGAGAAGTGAAACGTCTTCAAGGAAAAACAAAGAAAGTCCAGTTGCCTCTTGAAAAAAGCATCTTCGGGACAACCATGACCTGTATGTGACTGAGAATCTTCATAGAAATCTTTAAATCAGGTCAGGAAAGACTCTATTGTAAGCCTTTGTAAGACTCCATGTTGACAGTACTAAACTGAAATGACCAATTATTTTACTTTTACAATTTACTTTTAGATTTAATTCCAATGTAATAAACCAGCTTTTCTTTCTGGTTCTGACTTCATACTTAAACTAAATTTGTCTCCCTTCAGAGGGCTATGAAGGTAGGAAAGAACAGAGAGAAAGAATGCTCAATATTCGGAGGGATGCCAATATCCTATCTCCACTTGTGAGCTAACCCTGCTTCAAAGAATGTGAATCAATTATTCATTAAGTGAAAATGCAGACTTTTATTATACCAGATGTTTCTCAGGATGTTTGATGCTGCCCATTAACTCACCCTTTGGATTTAATTGCTTTAACTGATAGTTATAACTCAAGGTTAAATGACTTCATACCTTTTCTTATATCAACATGAGTGAAGGATCCACCTGATATAAGGATGAAGATTGAAGTGTTGTGCCCAAGGCTTGTGGCTGAATATTGGTCAAGGTTTTTCTTTTAAAAAGGAACAGTTGGAGGACAATTAAGATCAGGACCATGGCATGGTTGAATTCACACAATGTAATATATCCTAATGCCAGATTAAGAGAATACAAGTGCTCTGTTTTCATAAGTCAAGACTATTTTTAAGTTCAGTGGTATAGCACCTGCCGTTTATCTGCAGAAAGTTCCACATTTAATTGCAGGCATATTCAGAAAGGTCTGGAAAAAGTTCTATTGCTAATTGTAGAAAAAAGTTGCACAACACTTTTTGGAATCAATGCAACAATTGGCCTTTAAATAATATGCTGGGGGGGGGGGGAACACATTCCCAAAAGTTGACTATGAATTCATTTAATTTATTAATGCAGTTAATAGTATATTCTGTACAACTTAATCATTTTCTTAGGGAATCCTGGGAAATCCTTGGGTCCATGGCTTTGAGGAGGGGACATTTCTAGTGTACTTAACAAAGAAAAATGAAACCAATAGTCTGATTGAATTATTTCAGCCACATCATAATCCATTCCATTTGCAGTTCATTCCTGGCAAAAAAAAAAAGCTTTCATTTTATCATGGCGCTATACTAGAAAACTTTACAAAGTGTATTCTCTGGTTTTCATTTCCAGATGAACCTACATTCAATAATGTTTTATTTTTATAATATAAAATTTGTTTTCAAGAACTCAGTAGCTAAAAAATGAAAGGACTTGCATCCCAAAGCTGCATGCAACTGATGCCACAAAAGTTGCTGTTCAATTGCATTTTCATAACAGACAAAAGAAAATTATTATTTATAATAAAGGAAAGGCTTCCTTTGCATAGAGCCTATAGGTGTTGTAGTTTACTTTTCTGATACCCAATACTCATGCACCCTTCAGTGGTTAACTCATAGGTAACTTGCTGCAAAATTACAGTCCAAATTGTTTCTGTTGTTACCTCAACACCATGTAGGCTTAGCGCACTTTGACTGGTTTCTAATGAGGTTGGAAACCACAAAAATAGAAGTCTTAGTAAGAATAGCTTCAAATAGCATGTAATGGCAGTTAAGGGGAAAAAGGGAAAAAAAGTATCGCAGTACAAAGAAAACAAATAGCAATGTGTTATTCCCAGATGTTGCTTTGTTTAAGGATAAACAAATCTTCAAGAAGCCCCTTTGGTCTCCACCTGCAGAACAGAAAAAGAATTCAGTTTGTGTATAAGGAAATGAAATTTATGCTTTCTGAAGGAAAGTGCAGCTCACTGAATTTTATGCAACTTGCCCTTGTGTTGCTTCATGCATCAGTTTTTGATCAAGTATTTACACCATTGATGTGCAATATATGGTCTTCCAGTTATTCCCGAATTTCAAGAATACTGCATATACACTGTTATGACAAATCAAACTGAGAAATGGTTCTATGGTGAGGCAAAAGAAGAATTTTAATTATAATCTAAATCCAGGGTCTGCCTTATGGATTTTTGTCCGAATCATGGCTTCTTGTGTCAAGTGAAAGGGGAAGTATGCATATTAAATGTTACTTTCACTTCACTTTCTGGATCACCCAGGTATATTAGAAAGTGGTGTATGAGCAAATCTACAGGTACTGGGGGGAAGGGAGGCAACTGAGGAAAGGTTTAGCCTCTTCTACCCCACATGAAATGGCTGGACAGTCTGCATCTTTTTTTCTTGGCAGTCAACACTACCAAGGCTGCTGGTAATATTCTGCCAGGTTATCTGGCCCAACATCTATGATTAAGTCTCTTAACAATGATTAGCACTACAGATACCTGGGTGTGTTGCATCAATGATCCTCCACCTCATGAATTCTAACAGACAAAATCCATGGTGAGGAATAATGTAAATTGAAATCCTGCAATTTTTTTTTTGTTTCCTCTGTAGCCAGATGGTATAGCAGCTGCCTGGCCTGGCTTGGCCTGAACTGGGAAATGAGTCAGGGTTGGGCCTGTTTAGTACTTGGACAGGAGGCCACCAGTTAATTTCAGGGCAGTTGGCTTGTCTGGAAGGACAAACCAAATCAAAACATTCAGGAAGGACACAATGGTAAACATCTTCCATATTCTTGCCAAAATCTTTGCGAATCTATCACTGGGAGCATAGCTCAACAGGCCATATTTTCTTTTCTAAAAGAGCTGCTACAGTTTTTTCACTCATTGCTGATGCTGCTTGGATCAGTTCCATAATAGAAAATTATAGCAGTATCCAATCCTTATAGTGGCAAGAGAAATAATTGTTGGCACAATGATGCATTGTCTCATGTTCTTTGCTCTGAGTTTTGTGGCTGTTTGTTAATAGAGAAAACAGAATAAAGGTGTGTAAATGAAGGGCTGGGGAGTAAAACTGGGGTTGCCAGATTGTTCCACCGATGCCATAAAAAATAATAGTTTCTTGCTTGCTTCCTCTTTATAACATCGGGATTCTTCATGGAGCAACAAAGAGCAGGCAATTAATTGCAAGAGAGAGGAAGTCTGTGTGATTGTTGATACACCTATATTACCAAATAAATCAGACATTCCAAATGTATCATACATCTAAACAGGTCCACACCACTGTTCGCTTGTAGACTCATCCAGCAGAATCCTGGAGGACAAAGAAGATATGAAATTTTTGTGTTTGTCATGATTGTGCTTCATATTGTAATGTATCTTTGTGTATGTGACAGAATGACTGACTTTATTAGATTCATACCTTGACTTTCCTCCAGGAGCTTAAGATGACTTAATGTCGATTTCCTTCATTTGATCCCCATAACAGTAACCTTGTGAAGGAGGTTGACTGGTTTCTGTGACCGAAGATGAATTTGAATTGAATGAGAAATTGTTACAATTCAGTCTGTAGATTACTTTCTTTTACTCCCTGATGCTCTTGGTCCTTTCCCAGTTCACCTTTGGAGTATCATTGGAAAAATATTATTATTCACCATTATAAATCCAGAGTCTATTGGAGTTGAATGGCTATAACAAATGTGAATAAATAAATTAATCATAGCTGCTGAATGAGTATGTGATTTTTCTGTTTTATCTTATTTCTTTTTAAATAGCTCACAAAAGGAGTGAGACTAACTATGATCTTCACGCTTCTCTTTGGTTTAAATTGAATCATACACACAGCTGGTAACTTTGGTAACTTCTTGATTAATGCATTGACTGAAGCATTTAATTATTTATTCCAAGGGTTGGAATTAAGGGCACTTACACAGCCACTATTTTCACTCCTTTCCTATTTGGCAGCAGAGTCATTCTACTGTACTCTTGTCTCAAGGACCACTAGTATTCCTTCCAGCTGGCCAAAGAGGGCTCAAAGCGAAACAGCCAGCAGGCACTCCATCCACTATCACATTCCTCTTTTCCAGGATTGCTTTTCACAGCAAGAAAATGTGGGGGAATGGCCATCATAGGAGAGTGACAAACCCATCCCTTTAAGCATCCGGGAAGTAATGGGTATATTTCCTGCTAATAGAAAACCACCTGCCCTGAAGTTCTGCTGGAAACCTGTTCAGTAGCTTGTCATCTGAACAGGTGCTGAGGTGTTATTCGTTCTTGGGTTTCCTATCGTGCCCATTGAGGGGACAATGCCAATCTGAGATCTGCACAGCTTATGGAAGGGGCCAAACAGGGTAGAGGCACCATGGTACATAGCACATATTTTGCCACTGTAGTTCTGATAGAATAGGTTTGCTAACCTTTAGAAGTGCAAATCTGAAATTGTAAGACTAGATGACCAGAAAGACAATGGCAGGACAAGCTAAATGAGTAAATGCACTACAGGATATGTTTGGCATCCTTGCATTGCTCGAAAGCTACTTCCATCTCTTGCTTCATAAAGATTGAAGAGAAATGCAGTTTCTGTGGCCCAATTCACAATGTAATGATTGTACATAAATGTTTCATGTTAGTGCTAAATAAAACTAAATGGATAGATCTGGGTAGGGGGAATGTATACGTTCCTATGTATCTCTTATATAATTAAAAGACTCAATAAAAGCTGGATTGACAAATCATGCTCAGCCATTATTTTAGATATGGTTTGGTAAGTGAGTAAGTTACAGCGGCTGTGATAGACTTACCCATAATTAACCTGACCGAGATTCATTAATTCAGCCAAGGCTTCTGCGTCCATATGGCACTAAGTCATGATAACTATACGTGCTGTGTTCACACAACACTTGAGGTTAAAATATGCCTAGTTCAGTATGCAGTTCAGTATGCCAAGTAAACACAATATAAGGCTGAGTTCAAAATTTTTCCAGTTTATGAAATGGAATGTAAATGTAGCAAATTCATAATAAAGCTGAACAAGGCATGTTGTAGCTTAATGTAATATGTGGGCTTATTTCTTGTATAGAAAGTTTGCACCTAGAAGGGTGATCTTCATGGATGCCTCCTGCCTATAGAATTCGCTGCCCAAGAAACAACAAAGCAGCCCTCTCAGCATCTAATTGTAACTTTTTTTTTACTACACCATTAGCCAGGCATAATGCTTATTTATTTATTTATGGAATCTCCTACTAACATTGCATATATTTCTTCTTAACTGTTGTTCATACCTTTAAATAGCTTTATGTTAGTAACAGATCTTCATGGTAGGAACTACATATTTAAAATATTGCAACTACGTGCTGTTCTCAGAAAATTTCCAGCATTATTCAAAATTGTCAGTTTTCTAGCAGATGTTGCAAAAGTAAAACTTGTCATTTGATTTGCTACACATCTGTGGTTTACATATTCCAGTTCTTCTTGACATTACAGCTCAGTTAAAAGTTGGTGAGCCATGTAATGTTCTGATGTCATTGTGTTTAATAATTGACCTCTGATTAAATAGGATTACCTATGTAGATAATTTAAAAACGTGGGCAAAATTGTCAACTATTTCCATAAACAATAAAATTGGAAAATATCCTAATTTCTATTTTTAACTAAATTAATCAAAATAACAAATGCTTTGGTCATCCTGCAGATGCTTAAACAAATGAGTTAGTGGTGTGTTCATATTTAGCTTCTACCCTATTTAATGCCAAGTACCCACCTAGCGTATAAAACCCTTTTTGGAATATCAGATTTCTGGGTACAAATCTAAGCATTTGACTCTTTGTTTTTGAGCTCATTCTTTCCATCACAGGGTCCAAAGGAATGCAATCTGTCCAGATGCCAGCACTTCTTAGAAAACAGGAATAGGGCAGCTTGAAGAGCTTATTCTTTAAAGAGAGAGTTAGGAAGAAGTAGGAAAACACAGGGGATCCTTAAAGCTGTCTTGGTAGTCAGCAGGATCACATGGGTAGTGAAACTAGAAAAATACCTTATACAAGATCAAGTTTTGTCTATCAAACATATCATTGGCTTCTATGATTTGCAATGGATATTCAGATCTTTAAGACAGTTTGTTCCTATCGCAAGATACCTAGTCCATTTTAATTGAAAATGTTAGGAAGAGAATTTGGGATATTGCATGTGCAAAAAGTGAACAAAAAACAGGATATAAGTCAACCAATTACACAGAGACTGAATTACCCTCTCCTTTTCTATGTAACCTATTCTTCTGAAACCTTTGATCGCTTGATAGCTCCAGATGAGTTGGGATTGGAGTGCTGGCTGGGGATTTTGTGAGCTGCTCTCTTAACTCATCTGGTGGGTGTTAAGTTGAAGAAGAATGATCTGCATTAATTCTCACAGTCCCAACTTAAGATGGTTGAACCTGTACTTAGCCCTTCCTAATAGACATATGTAGGTAAATGCAGTATAGCAGGTATTATGAACTAGGCCAAAATTCAGTAGATAATGCAAACTTGTAGAAGGGTAGGATCCATTACATTACTGTAAGAATTTAGGACTGTAACTTGAATTTCAGCAAGAGATGCACACTAAACAATATAATGTAGTCTCATTAACAAGGTTAATCCCAAGGAAAGCTCATCTGAAAAAAAATATATCTAAAAACTCAGTTTAAATATTTTATATGTGATTGAAGTGCATTTCAGAAATTTACTTTTCATTTCTATTTAAAAAGGAAGCTCCCTCCGTGATTTCATCTCAATCTTTTTCCTCTCTCTTCTCCCCCAGTGGGAGAATTCCAAACTCTGCTTTCTAATCTAAGATATTAAAGCTCGTGAATTGTTGCTCAGCATTCCCACAAAAGCAGTTGAATCAACTTAGCTTACTGAGCGTTTTCCAAATAGGTCAGGAGCATTCAGCTTTTTCATCCCTCCCTTTTAAATGATGTTCCAGCTACATAATTATTGAACTTCTGAAACATCTTGGCTTTGGGCTATGATTTAAGAAGTACCAAACCAGAAATTTATCTTGGGTGAATACATTGCTGTAGAGTAGTACCGTGTTTCCCCAAAAATAAGACAGGGTCTTATTTTCTTTTTACCCCCAAAATAAGCACTTGGTTTTATTTTTTGGGGGTGTGTATTTTTTCCCCATGTACCGGGAGGTGGGGGGGCAGAAGCAGGGAAAGCTGCCCCTCTTACCAGCAGCTTGGTCCGTGGAAACTCCTGCTACTGCCTAGAAGAATCTGGCCGCTCTTGCAGCCGATTGTGGCTGCAAAAGCAGGAGGCCCCACACGCCTTGTGCCCCCTTCAAGAACAGTCGTACCTCAATCGTTGGGGGGGGCATGGAGCTGCAACCATCGGAGCTGGCGAGTCTATTGACAAGTGAGGCGACGGCGGGACACATGAGGACAGCCCCGGCCAGCCGCTCATCAGCAGGCCACTCTCCTGGCTGGGTCTGGCCATGAGTAGCACCAGCAGGCAACGAGGTGTGCGGCTGGCACAAAGAACAGGGAGGCGGCTGCAGTGGTGGGACATCTGGTCACAATGGCGTGGCCGGGCCAATGGCATGATGCAGAGTCCTGGGAAGCCTGTGGTCATGCATGTGCTTCCAGCCATGCTTCCCAGGACTCTGCACCATGCCGCCGGCCTGGCCACGCCACTGCAACCAGATGTCCCGGAGCCCTGTTCTTTGCACTGGTCGCACACCTCATTGCCTGCTGGTGCTGCTCATGGCCAGACCTGGCCAGGAGAGCGGCCTGCTGACGAGCGGCTGGCCGGCACTGTCTTCAAATGTCCCCCTGCTGCTACCGCCACCGCTGCAACCTCTCTCATCGTTGGACTCACCAGTTCCGATGGTTGCAGCTCCGTCTGATCCCCCTGCAGGTATGATGAGCACTGGATCGGGACTCAACAAGGGGCCCTTGGCTGCGAGGTTGCCTGTGCTGCGGCAGGGCTGGGGCTGGCAAGAGTGTGCAAGAAAGACCTCCAGGCACCCAGAGAGATAGGAGAGGCAGCTCCCGATCAGCTCAGCTGATCCATGGGTCCAGCTGCCATTAGCTGACGTGGGGAAGGGGAGGACTGCCACTCCCACCCCCTTCACTAGGGCTTATTTTTGGGGAAGGGAGTATATTTAGGCCCTACCCAAAAAAATCAGGCTTGGCCTTATTTTCGGGACAGGTCGTATTTTTGGGGAATCATTTTATTAAATAAGGAACATAGGAACAGAATATTTTTGAAATACATACTTTTCTGTAAAGCAGCTCAGAACAATGTTGGTGAACCCCCTTACCCTCCTCCCCCAACACTGATCCTCAAAACAATCTTGAAAGATAAATAGAAAAGAAATAACAAGTAGTCCAAATTACACAGTAAACTTAGATTTTTTTGTCTGGCTGGAGATCTGAATACATTTCTTCCTGTCTTCCTGTTCTTCCTAAGTCCCATTGTTCTTTCAAACACTTCAGTTTTCTTTTGTCATTTTCTGTAACTTGGTAAAAATGCCTGGAACTCAAGCTAAGACAAGGATTAAAAAGCAATATGACAATTGTGATAGGAAAATAAGTGCAGTAGGGACATTGTGGACATTAGGAAAAGAAAAATGTGTTGGACTTGAAAGAGATGGAGGTCATTGAAAAACCTTATTGTGAGTATGAATGAAAGCAGAAATCTACTATCTAGTGATAGTTGCACATAATCCATCAATGATTGGTGGTTAAAGAAAAATGAGCCATTTGCTTTGTGAAAATTGTGAAAGCTCGGGGACAAAAACAGAAGAGATTTGGTGATGTAAGAATGAATGACAATGAAAATTATGTGAAAATCTGCTTAGAAAGAAGGTCTTTTTTCAAAGTTACAGTGATTAATGAATCTATTCACAAAAGAATGAATATAAATCTGAAAAAATAATTGATTGTTTATGATGAAAATGTGGTAGAATTAGTGAAATATATTATGATGAAAGTTTAAATACAGGATAGATCATTTTTTGGTAGTATCAAGAATGATGGTGATTAACAAAGACAGAAAAAATGCAGAGCAATTTTGAAGGAAACAAAAACAGTTTTGGAACTGGATGATGAAGGTTAAATAAGGCACCTTCCAAAAAGTGAAGCTGATTTAAAAACAAAAGCGTTAAATGAGTTGGAATGGAAATGGAAAAAAAGAGATGTATATAGTTAGTGTTATGTTCATGAATATAATAAAATGAACAGTATAAGTGCCCAAAGGGAAGTAATGATGGACCTCATAAATGCTGTGAAAATCATAAAAAAATAGTAAAGCTGCAGTTAAGTGATGTTAGATGAAGTATTGTTAAGATATAAATTTGATTTGGTTGCAAGGGTTCCCCAGTCTTGTTCTCCTAAGCAAAGCATTGAATGCAAAAAACAAAGGGAGATTAAATTTGTAAATGTGCCTGGATAGCTGTTTAGCATAATTTTGATTGAAAGGGGAGAGTGAACAAATTTTGGAAAGTACAGTGTACCTTTATACCAAATAAGGAATCCGCAGACCAGATTTTTCCTGTTTAGCAGCAATGTATGAATTGAGAAATAAAGTTCACTGCACTATGCTGATTTCCAGAATCTGTGGGATAAAATGAACAGCCTTAAATTATTGAATTGATCAAATACAGAACTTGGTTATTGAATTTGCAAGAGATGTATAATGAAATTAAAGCATGTCAGAGAATAAATGGAATGCTTAGCAACCAACACTGAGCAGGAAATAAGACAAGGATAAGTGGCATTCCTTTGGTTGTTTTGGGGATAAACATAAAATGACTACTAGTACTAGAAGTGTATTGGTTGACATTGTAAATGTAGGGTGCGCCTCTATATGCAGATATCTTGTTGCTAAGCAGTTAAATGATTTGCAAGAAATTTTAAAAAGATTACATGATTCAGTGAAGTGGGAACCTGAAAATGAATACACCGAAACCAAAGATAATTATGTTGGAGAGGAAAAATTAACTAGCAATAGCACTTTGGCTTATATACTGCTTCACAGTGCTTTACAGACCTCTCTAAGCGGTTTACAGAGTCAGCATATTGCCCCCAACAATCTGGGTCCTCATTTTACCAACCTCAGAAGGTTGGAAGGCTGAGTCAGCTTTGAGCCTGGTGAGATTCGAACTGCCAAATTGCAGGCAGCCGGCAGGCAGCAGAAGTAGCCTGCAGTGCTGCATTCTACCCGCTGCACCATCATGGCTCTTATGGAAGAATATGATTGGAAAACTCCCCCAGCCATTCCATATCCTAAAGCTCACCTGTGGTGGCATCGGTGGAGAGGGGCCTGGAGCGTTTACGCCCTGAGACTCCATAGAGGTTGAACTTGTATCTGCGTGAAGGAACCAGACTGGACACGGTGACTTCATTGGAGCCTCCTTCCACAGGCAACGCTTGGGGTTGGCCATCTGCATCCTTGTACTGGATCAGGAAGGAGTCAAATCTCCCGGTGGGGACAGTCCAATAGAGTCGGACAGAATCACTTGTGACATCCAGAACAGAAAACTCCCCTAGACTGGGTTGAACAGCAATTGGTTCCCCTGTGTCTGTAGGGTGGGCTAAAACAGAGAGAGAAAAAGAAAAGGCTCACTCAAAGTTGCATTGATGTTGGTGATTACATCTAGGTGGTTGAACATTTAGCAAATATGCTATTTGCATCCTCCGGGCCCGTAAGGAAATCAGAAATGTTAATACACAGATAAGATAGCAGAAAAGCTCACAGACATGCTAAATCATGGGTGTCAAAGTCGCTGTGTCACATTGCCGTCAAGTGATGTTTCGCAACATTTTCCCCCATTCGCGGAGCAGGGCTGAGTGTGGTTTGCATGTGACACATCCAGCCCGCGGGCCACCAGTCTGGCACCCCTGTGTTAATTCATTGAAGCTGACCTGTGGTGGCATCGGTGGAGAGGGGGCTGGAGCGCTTGTGCCCGGAGATTCCATAGAGGTTGAACTTGTATCTGCGAGAAGGAGCCAGGTTGGTCACTGTGACTTCTTGAGAGCCTCCATCTATGGGCAATGCTTGGGGTTGGCCATCTGCATCCTTGTACTGAACCAGGAAGGAGTCAAAGTTCCCGGTGGGGACAGTCCAGTAGAGTCGGACAGAATTACTTGTAACATCAACAACTGAGAACTCCCCCAGGCTGGGTTGGATAGAAACTGGTTCCTTTGAGTCTGCCGAGACAACTAAAATAGGGAATAGAAACAAAAAGGCTCAGTTATATTGTCCCCGGTCTTGGAAATGCGACCCAAGAGCTGGAACAATCAATAAAATGGACCACAGTTGGGACAACCATGACCTGGATGACTGAGAATCTCCACAGACAATCAGTAAAAAGGTAACTTGTTAAGGAAATCAGGAATGTTAATCTGGAAAAATAATATCTGAAAAGTGCTGAGCCATGCTAAATACTGAAGCTGACCTGTGGTGGCATCTGTGGAGAGAGGGCTGGAGCGTTTGCGCCCAAAGACTCCATACAGGTTGAACTTGTATCTACAAGAAGGAGCCAGGTTGGTGACGGTAACTTCACGGGAGCTTCCCTCAACTGGCAAAGCTTGAGGCTGGCCATCCCCATCCTTGTACTGGATTAGGAAAGAATCAAAGCTCCCAGTGGAGACAGTCCAATAGAGTCGGACAGAATCACTTGTGATGTCAAGGACTGAAAACTCCCCCAGGCTGGGTTGGACAGGATTTGTCACCTCTGAATCTGTAAGGCGGGCTAAAACAGGAAAATGAATGAAAAGGCGTAGTTAGAATTTCCCTAATCTTCAAGATGCCACCCAAAGCTGGAACAATCAATAAAAAAATTTCTTGTTAAGGAAATCAAGTACATTAACATGGAGGAATAACATCTGAAGATCCTCCAGCCATGCGAAATCCTGAAACTGACCTGTGGTGGCATCTGTGGAGAGGGGACTGGAGCGTTTGCCCCCAGAGATCCCATAGAGGTTGAACTTGTATCTGCGGGAAGGAACCAGGTTGGTCATAGTAACTTCACGGGAGCCTCCCTCCACAGGTAATGCTTGAGGTTGGCCATCTGCATCCTTATAGTGGACCAGGAAGGAGTCAAAGGTCCCAGTGGAGACAGTCCAATAGAGACGGACAGCATCACTCTTGACATCAAGGATGGAAAATACCCCTAGGCTGGGTTGCACAGGAATTGGCTCCTCTGGGGTTTGAGCTGCAAGAGGGATATGGAAAAAGAAAAATGCTTGGTTCCAATGCCTGGCTGTTGATGATGCGACCTCGGAGCTGAAGGATTCAATAAAATTCCTTCGCTGCTTGCGAAGGAATGTTAATATTAAAGGATGTTAATATGAAGGTACAAGAGCTGAAAAGTCCTGGCCACTCAGACTCTTGAAACTGACCTGTGGTGGCATCGGTGGAGAGGGGGCTGGACCGCTTGCGCCCATAGACTCCATAGAGGTTGAATTTGTATCTGCGAGAAGGAGCCAGGTTGGTCACTGTGACTTCTCGGGAGTCTCCTTCCACAGGTACCGCTTGGGGTTGGCCATCTGCATCCTTGTATTGGATCAGGAAAGAGTCAAATCTCCCAATGGGGACTGTCCAGTGGAGACCGACAGAATCGCTTGTGGCATCCAGGACTGAGAACTCCCCCAGGCTGGGTTGGACAGTAATTGGCTGCTCTGAATCTGTAAGGTGGGCTAAAATGGGAAAATGGAAGAAAAGGCATATTTATATTAGTCTTGATGTCGGATATTCCAGAGTTCCCCGACCTTTCCAGATTGGCGGCCAGAGTTGGGTGATGGGGGAAAGATTTTATGGGAGGGGTAGGTGCATGCACACACGTGAAAACCCATTGCTCAGGGGAGTGGGGCCGCGAGTGCCCTCGACACTCCTGCAAACGGGCTCCGAGTGCCCACTTGAGTGTGGCCCAGAATGCCAATGACCCACACAGCAATGGTTGTGTGAGTGGGGCTGCGACCGCCCATGATGCTTGCGTGACTGGTGCTGTACCTGCGCACACACACACACACATGTGCACCGGCTAACTACTAACGTGACCCGATGGCCAATAGGCCACGGCCCACAGGTTGGGGACCCCTGGGATATGTTAGCCAGCAGTTGAAACATTCAGCAAATATGCTATTTGTTAACAAAAGCAGGAAAGCAGTTAATACAATGTTACAATATCTTAAGATCCCCAGGCAGAATGTCTCCTGAAACTGACCTGTGGTGGCATCGGTGGAGAGGGGGCCAGAGCGTTTACGCCCGGAGACACCATAGAGGTTAAACTTGTATCTATGAGAAAGAGCCAGGTTGGATACAGTGACTTCATTGGAGCCTCCCTCCACTGGTAAGGCTTGGGGTTGGCCATCTGCATCCTTGTACTGGATCAGGAAGGAGTCAAAGGTCCCAGTGTGTACAGTCCAATGGAGACGGACAGAATCACTCATGACATCAAGGACTGAGAACTCTCCTAGGCTGGGTTGGACAGTAATTGGCTGCTCTGAATCTGTAAGGCGGGCTAAAACGAGGAAATAAAAGGAAAGGCTAATTTATAATTTCCCTGGTCTTTGAGATAACACCCAAATGATGGAACCATCAGTAGAAAGATTACTGGTTAAGAAAATCAAGAATGATAACATGGGAAAATATCATTGGAAAACTCCCCCATCCATGCCATATTCTGAAGCTGACCTGTGGTGGCATCAGTGGAGAGGGGGCCGGAGCGTTTACGTCCAGATACTCCATACAGGTTGAACTTGTATTTGCGAGAAGGAACCAGGTTGGTCAGAGTGACTTCACGGGAATCTCCCTCCACAGGCAATGCTTGGGGTTGGCCATCTGCATCCTTGTACTGGACAAGGAAGGAATCAAAGCTCCCAGTGGGAACAGTCCAATGGAGACGAACAGAATCACTTGTGACATCCAGGACTGAGAATTCTCCTAGGCTGGGTTGGACACCAATAGCCTCCTTTGAAACTGTAATACGGAAGGGGGGAAAAAGGAAAGGAAAGTTTTAGTTAAAATTGCACTGATGTTATAGATGCAATCCAGCAGTTCTAATGTTCAGCAACTGAGCTATTTGTTAAGGAAATCAGGAATGTTAATATGATGTTAGACTATCTTAAAACTTCCCAGGTAGAATGTCACCTGAAGCTGACCTGTGGTGGCATCAGTGGAGAGGGGGCCGGAGCGTTTGCGTCCAGATACTCCATACAGGTTGAACTTGTATTTGCGAGAAGGAACCAGGTTGGTCAGAGTGACTTCACGGGAATC
>JANHFL010004027.1:41586-78542 GCA_032468155.1 Oxyrhabdium leporinum | reverse complement strand
TACAGAGTCAGCATATTGCCCCCAACAATCTGGGTCTTCATTTTACCGACCTCAGAAGGATGGAAGGCTGAGTCAACCTTGAACCAGTGAGAATTGAACTCCTGGCAATTGACATAATTAGCCTGCAATACTGCATTCTAACCACTGTGCCACTATGGCTCAATAAATAGTATTATTACAAGTTAATGTAGAAGACAGAAAACTACAGAAAATTGATGAACATGTGAATATTGGTAAAATGTTTCCTAAAGATAATGGATACAGAAATGTTATAACATGCAAATTCTGGTAGAAAATGGGCAGCACATGATATGTTAGGAGGAAGGTAGATCAAAATAAGTGCAAATGGTTGTCCACAAGAGCCCTTTTGCTCTTTCCCTCATATGGGAATGAAGTGATATCAGGAAAAACATAAAAGTTGTGTTTCTATGAGAAGTGCATGTGGTAAACTTAGAAGAGGTCAGGTCATGAAGGTATGGTACAAAAGAATGCATCCAGTAGAAAAGAAATAGATAGATGTGTTGCTTTGGGAAGATAGAGCAGGGGTCCCCAATACCCAGGCCACATACTGGTACCATTCCATGGCCTGTTAAGAATTAGGCCGCATAACTGGAAGTGAGTGGTGGGATGAGTGAGCGAAATTGAAAACATCCACCCTTCCCAATCCATGGAAAAATTGTCTTCCACGAAACTGGTTCCTGGTGCCAAAAAGATTGGGAGCCGTTGAGATAGAGGATAAAACTGGGGGAAAAAACAATACATGAAGGAAGACAGATTGGGTTGAAATAAAAACTAAGACTAAGAAAATGATGGGATAAATGAAATCCTGAAAAAAGGCAGGAGGTGAGAATTTAAAGAACCTAAGGCAACATAGAAAGCAGGTACAAACATAGCTAAGAGCAGTTTTCAGACACAGGAATGCAGGAGAGAAATTGAATGAAGTTAAAGTCAAGTAGATTTATTTCTTCTTTTCCCTCTTTCAGGTCTTTATTCCTTTCCTGTACTTCATGCAATACTCTTATTCTAAAATAGCAGGAGTGAAATGTGAATAGTGTATGTATAATCAACAGGTCTTTAGTAACTGGGTTCATGCTATGCCACATCCAAACCTCATTATTGCTCATTTTTTTAATGTGTGTGACCTTGGCTATTCAATTGACATGAATCATTATCTAACTACATACTCAGCAAACATATGTCAGACTGTAGGCTACCCAGCCCCGCTTCTCCTTCCTCGGTATCTCAGGAATTTTGATGGGGTCAGTTGGTACAAGAGGGGACACTTTGTAAGTCAAAGGAAAGCTTACATTTCCAATTGAGTTTGAGGACCTGGGTGGGAAGAGGGTAGACTGAGTCTTCTCCCACTCTCACCATATTCGTGACTCAGCATCTTTGCTGGGATGGGAGCACTGGGAGCATTGGGGGAAGTGGAGCTAGGATGAGTGTTGTGGCCACATGTGCATTCTGTTTGTTTTTTGAGGAGGGTTTGTTTCCCTAACCAGATGTTAGCTCTAAGTCTGGGTTAACTTGATATGCAAAGACAAAGTTAAATTGAACTAAGCAACCCACAGTTACAAATTATAGCCAAGGCAAAATACCTTTGTTATAATCTGGGTTTCTATCAGAGTGCAGAGAACATGCTAAAACAAACCAGAACAAAGTTTAGCATAACACAGAACTGAATATATTCATTTTGTTAAATAAAAATAAAAATAAACTATGGCATGCATCTTACTCTGAATCACATATATCATACTGTAGCTTGATGCAGCATGTGAAACTTGTCATGTTCAAACACCTGCAAGAGTGGTAGGAAAGTTGAAATAATGTAAAGGAACCCAAACATCATGCAAACAAGCTCCTTGGCTCCTGTGACCTTGCTGCATTTTGGCAGCACAGCAAGACTCAGCTGAATCATCATCAGACAGCCTTAACAACCATTGCAAAGAACAAAAAAAATCAACAGGAGAAAGACTTGAAGGAAAGGAACTCACTCTAGTTTGTGTCATGAACTGAAGTTGCTTGATGAACTGGAGGAAGCTACTGGAGGCGGCACCCAGCAGAGGGCAACAGCAGGAGGCTTAGCGTGAATGCAAGCAGGTGGCTTAAATGCCAGCTTTCCGCCAATGACCCCTTAGCCTTTGGAAATGCTGTCAGTTCTGGCCAGCATAAATTGTTTTTGGCTAGGAATCTGCTGCTACATCAGATTTTCCTCCCACTATAACTTGTGCCAGCCTTTTCTTACAGAGATACTGCAGAAGCTGTCACTTTGAAGCACATAAATGGCCAAGAATATTAATGGACTTCTTTGTTATTTTGTTCAAACCAGGTTGGCAAGTCTTAATTTTCTAGGGCAAATCATTCTGAAAGGACACAAGTGCCAGATGTGTGTACAGAAGTGTGCAGCTGTGCTGAAGAAGTGGTATAAAACCAAAGATTTGGCGGGTAGGGTAGTTACAATAAACAAATTAGCTCCCTCAGTTAAAACAGGGTAAGTTAAAAAAAAATTAACAAGAGATTAAAAGAACTTGCCAGTAGTGCCGAGAATGACAAACTAATCAAGATCTGAGGGGCGCAATGCAAGTGTCCTGCCATTCTGATTGTAAAAACAATTTTTATGGTTCCGGAACTTAAACCAATTCAGGCAACACTTTGAGATTTAACTCTGGACTTACATACTTCTGCAGAGATTGCTTTCGATAAAATGCCACTGCAGTAAAATAGTAGCCACATTGAATGTGTACAACAGTGTTTCTCAACCTTAAGGATTAAGATGTGTGGACTTCAATTCCCACTCAGCATATGGGCTGGGGAATTCTGGGAGCTGGAAGTCCACACATTTTAAAGTTGCCAAAGTTGAGAAATGCTGTTTTATAGAGCACTTTTTTCTTCAGCCCCGATTTATTACAAGGGATTCCACCTTGTTTCAGAGATATCATCAAATTGTCTCCAACCCGATGACTAGACACATAACTCACCATTTGAACTAATCAACAGCGACTCTACCAGGCATTTTCTGATGGTTTCCTTGATCCCATCAGTCTACCTTTCCCTTTATTTCAGTAATGCTTGACCTGGGAATTGTAGCGGTAGTGGATAGCTTAATTCCAGTTCTTGGGAGATGCTCATTTTATTTAGTTCTCTTCTGGCTTCTTTCAATGGAGATCTACCCAGCTTTGTTAATTCAGGAATGCTTGGGAGGACCGGATTACAAGTCACATGGAAGACAGAACACCGTGTTTTTCTCCCAAGGCAAATCCTGTGCACATAGGACAATTAGCAGTGAATAAAGTTTAACCCTCCCATCTTCATGTATATTCATTTTTCTCTCCTCCTGCAAACCACTTTTAATCATTTTCCGGAGCATATTTCTTTAGACTTTTTATGAGTTATTCAAGAGCCAAAGAATCTTCGATGGATGTGATCCAATTTCATATCACAGGGGGACCACTTTCATATGTTACAGTGAATCGTAATAGGGATAGATTGACTTAGCCTTGTGTATGACTCAGTTGTACAATTTATAAAGTATAGATCATACCTCGAAAGTGTTGCATTAATGCTGGCAATTGTGGCGAAAGGCTATTATTGATTGAACAGCATTCATGCAAGTTTTCATCTATGTTTGCAGAGAATTTTCCCACGAGCATTTTGTGAATATTCATGAAGCACAAAATTTTAGGGGCATGGTATTGCTCATATAAGCTGTAGCAATGTTCAAAATTGTTGGTATCTGTGCACTGAATAAAAGCCACTTTGTATATTCCTTTGCATATATAGGTAAACAAGCAGACATCTGTGACTGCAGATTTCTGAAGCATGTATTAGTGTATTGCAGGACAAATTCATATTTCTTTCTGTGTAAGTGAAACACTTACCTTCTCCTGAATACCTCAGGCTAAGAGTTCGTTGATTTAAACTTTTAAAGCCCCAAGTGGCTTGAGATCAGTCCAATTTAGAAAGCAGCTTCAATCTCCATCTCTTAATTAGTTCTAGCTAGTGTATCCACATGTAAAACTAATTACTGAGATGCAGAACTTTTTAGTGACTACCCCACACTTCGTCAGCTGATTTTTTTTTATAAGTTTGACCTACATTTAGCCTTTTCAGAATAACTGTAAACGTTTATTTCTTTACTTGCACATGTTCTTTAGTTTGGATGACTCAAAAACTGTTTTCCTCCGCTTGCTTCTTGTATTGAATCTTCTATATCATTTCTCTGGGAACATCACTTTTAGGTTTCATTCTGAACAACATAAATATTTTGAAATAAATAAAAGACTTCACTTATAACTCTAGTGTGTTTTATTCAGTAAAGACAGTTCTAATCACGATTGTCACAGTTTTTTCCTTTTTTAAAAAAGCACATACCAACACACATTTTTTTTAAAAAAAGGAACAAAACCACACAGAAACTAAACATTAAAGTTTGTCAAAGTCATTTTTATGCGATTGTCGAACCTAGCCTAAAATACAGCATAGAACCAACAATGAGAGGGTAAGGGCAATAATTCACTATAAAACAGTGAAAGAACTTTTTTTAATAAAATATAGTTCAATCCAATAGCTTTTCTACATACTATACACTATAAAAACTCTCCCACAAAAATTAGTGTCTTTAAATATACATATTTGAATCTGAACTGCACCAAGATTAAAAGCAATTTAAAATAGCAGATTTTTTTCTTTCAAACATTAACTTCACAGTATTGGTTTGAAGTAGAAGACAAATTCAGTGTTTTAAGTAAAGCTGTACTATGATAAAATTAGGACTCCGATGAATAAAATCAGAACGGAGACCCCAAATTTCCAGTTATGCTCTCTGCAAGCCAGAGCAGCTGCTGAATATTAAGGAACAAACCTAAGTATACAGTGCTTAGTAATTTTCTGTGGAGTAAAGAAACATAAAAAAACCAAACAAAACATGCTCAGAACTATTGCAACAATTAAAAAAAATCCAAAGAATGAAAAAGATATTTAAATAAAAGTGCAATCTTTTTTTTTTAAAAAAGAAGTGATTAACCCAGAAATTTTGGGAAAGAATAATAAAAAGACAACACTTCAACAAATCCCTTAGCTGGATGCATCTGCCACCTGTTTTTTTTTAATTGCAGCAGAGAACAAAAAATTAAAATTAGCTAAAAAACAAAAACTTCAAATCCAACCCACTAGTATCCTATGGCACTTAATTTTAAATCCTTCAACAAGTACCAAGGTAAGAGGCAAATGGGTTCAGGGACCCAGGTACTTAAATCCTTCCTTGTAGTGCCCCTTGTATTGCGCCTGGGATAAAAGCATCTCTTCATCGTCTCCCCTGCAGTCAAGAAAGGAGAGCTCTTTGCAAACAATCAAGAGTCCATATTGAGATGGGTATTCTTCCGCCATTCCACCCAGCATAGGATCAGCATATAAAGAGCACTACATTCTGTGTACTGGTTCACATGTTCACACATTCACTTTGTAAAACATGTACAGAAATAAAATTAAAATCACCAATTTCACACTTGTTATTCTGAAAAAGCTCCACAGCAAGCATACCTTAATTTAAAAAAAAATCTAATAAATACTATATCAAGTATCATCAGGAGGAAAATATATATAGATATATAACTTAAATTTTAAAAAGAAAAGAAATAACTTAACTTGAAGGTTTTGTTCAGTGCTATTTCCAATCTGGGCCAAGGGGTGGGGTAAAGATATGAAGAAAGGACACAGTACTGTTGTCACACATCTTAGGAATATGGTGCTCTACCATGTGCCTTGTTAGTAAGAATGTGTATACAGTCACCAATTACCTACAACCAAATATTCCATAAATGTCAAATTTCACACACTATAGCCACTATCATTTAAAATAGGAGTGAAAAAAGCTTGCACCATAAGTTTTTATCTGAATAAAAAGGAGTCACTTATCATAACATCTCCCTCTCCAAAACAGCTATATTGAAGTTATTGTAGCAGTTATGCTTTTTCATAGCACTATTTCCTAAATATTTTGGCTACAATTCAAAGGGAAATGCATAAAATCAGGAAGGAAAAAAAATTAAAACGGAGACACTGCTTTACATTAGCTCTAGAGATAAAGAATGTTATTGTTTACATGCCTTTTCAGCAGGGGGATATATTATTGTAAAAGAAAGATCCCAACACCACCCACAATCACAATTTTGGCTGAGCACATAACAATCTCCTGTGGCAACATATGCAAACTCCCTTTTGGGGAATTCTAATAATTAAAGGGAAGTGCTGGATAATATTTTCTGCAACATTAATATTACTTGCCTTTTCAAAAAAAATCATTTCAGTGCATCCAAAATGACAGTAAATTTGTTTTGACAATCCTTCTCTAGTCCCATTCATTGAACATGAACTTCTCAGAAATCTAATCAGTTATACTCTTTTTTTAAATAAATATTTCACATATGCAAAAATATATTTTGTGGATATCTGAAGGCATGTTTAATAACATGGCAGGCAATAGAATACTGGAATTAGGTAGAAATAAGTGAACATCCCAAATTTGTTCCAAAGGTACCACAACATTTCCATCTGTTTTATGCTCTCCAAAACACCACACACCAAAGCCACACATTGTTTTGCTTGTAAGGAGTTCATTATGCAAACCAATATCAAGCCTTCCCCATCTATGAATCAGTAGCATTTTATAAGATTTGATCGATGAAAATGAACTGATATATCAAGAAGAGCACAAAGTATTCTACAGCAGAGGCAGCTATGGAGAGACTTCAGAGGTAAACCGAGTTCCTTTGCTGGCAGATCTGCTTCCAAAAGAACAGTTCCTGCTCCTTTGCAATCCTATGGAATAACTCACAGTAATTTATCCTTAGTAATGTTCAGTGCCACAAAATAGCACTGTTTTCTGGAGACCAACAGATTCCTCCATAATTTGAAATGCAGAAGAGATCTTTTAAAAAACCTATCTTTTTGAAGATTAAAAAAAGCCATGTGCATATTATAATAAAAAAATTTTTTTCCTCAGAAGGAAATTATGCATTAATGCGACTGCCATCTGCACCTCCAAAATGCTCATCTGATTCTCTCATAACTTTTCAAGGCGCCATTCATTTGAACCCATTTCTCTTCTTCAAACCCAAGCCTATGTCCATCAGCTATTTCAGCCAAATGTGCTTTAAGGGTCAGGCAAAGGCTGATTCTTTAGTTTCCAAGAAATAGCATCCCCTCCCCCCCCAATCAATTGACTTCCTGCAGCAGCCAGATGTTTTAGAGATAGGTCTAAGTCAGTGCTAATGGGAGTAAAGCATGTGTGAATGCGTAAGGAAGAACATTCATCCTTAGTACACAAATTATCTGTTTATGTATGAACAGATGGATGGGCACAGCAACTATGAATGCTTCATAGAGAAATGTCTTCACTGGCCTGGTTCAAATAAAAACGGGCCTGTGAGACTCAATTTGAATTATTCAGTGGGGGAGGGAGAATAGTGTAGTCTGATCTTGCACTTTTAGCAGAATTCTGACAGCCTAGGCATCACCATTTCCTAATGACTGCAATCAAATAACAATGGTATGGGGAAGATTAATCACAGTTGGCAATCTAAGACCCAAAATAACTTTATAGTTGATGGTAAGTGAGGGCTGGATCTTCCAAAATAAGGACTAGAAAGGCAATGGGCCTTCAAATGCCACCACTTATTTTCACTGACAAAGTAAAACTATTACAATATGTTTCAACCACTGAATAATCTGCAGTACCTTGTTGACTGTGAAATCCCACCTCCAAATCCTAAAAACCATGCCTGTCAAGTAATTTAAAGGAAGGAAGGGATTTTTTGGGAATTAGGAACTCTCAACAGTCTCAATAGGCAAAGAAAATTTTAAATTTTAAAATTCCAATTTCCCCTCCCATAATTTACCTGAAAAAAGTGCTTTTATTAGAAGCAAAACAAGAGGACTACACTAAGTATGAATGTGTTGCACCAAGAGTTATAATGCCTGCATCTTGATTCTCTCCTACACTATTTCAAGATTCATCTTGAAAGGTTCTTTCCTAGGTTTCCTTCAGCATTAATCCAGGTATGAATGCACAGGTAAGCTCCTTTCATTCCACCTGTGATCCATTTCACAGCAGATAATTCATATTAGGGGGCGGAGGAACCACTCTGGCTTTCCATATACAAAAGCCAAAGTTCACATCCACAATTCTATACATGATAGCTAAGAGGGAAGAAAAGGACACACAGTCAGGGCCACCAATGAATCAGAGCTGCAAGAATACCAACAAAGATGGAGAACAAGTATTTCACTACAATTCACAAGAAATGTAAATTCAGAGAGAAATTCCAAAGTATTGGCAAAGGCAAAAGAGTAGCAGCACCAGTGAGGCTGATGATTTGGCAGGAAGTTTTAAAAGAACAAAACTATCACCTGCTGATAAAGGGGGAATTTTCAGCCTCACCTTATATTGATTTCAAGGCCTCTTCAAATTATAGTAAAAATTGTAAGAATTCTAGATAGTCCCCATGAGGCACATGAACTCAGATTTCTTCTCTCTCTCACACTTCATAAATAAAAAAAGCCTATCCCTCCCCCTCCTCCTTTGAATTTTTGCTTGTCTGGAACAGATTAAAAACACTGACTAAAAAAAAGCTACATCCAAAGCAGGAAAGGAATTGGGGCCATTAGAACTCTGAAATTGCCTACTTGAGGCATCTGCACTGCAGATACGAGTGCTAAACTGGAAGGAAGGGAGGAGCTGTTATGCAGACAAATCTAGTACATCTCATCCAAGGAGCACTTTTGATCAAGGTTTCTATTTTCCTCACCATATTTCCAACTTATCAGAAGCACACCCACCAAGACAGAAGCATACCAATTACAGTAAACCAGAGAGATTAAATCAGCTTCTATCCAAGAATTCAGATTGAAATTCAGCTTGTTATTGAAAATGAACATAATATTAAGGGTAATTGCAGGCCTACAGTAGGCCTAAGGACAGGGGAAATGCCCAATTGAAGTCTTCCCTCTATGAAATGTAGAATTACATTCTCCCAACCCCTGAAAATATAATTTGCCCGAAGTGAATCAACAGAGTAAAGAAGTCCAATAAATGGTGCCTTTTGGCAACTTCTCTCAAACCACCAGTGACTTTACAAGGCCACAGTGAAATTTACGGATGTGTCTGTATAAATCGCCTGACTGAGTGAATCGTCTCTCGCACCACTTGCAGCCATGGGGCTTCTCCCTCGTGTGCACCACAGCATGGCGGCTCAGGTTGTGAGAATACTGGAAGCTCTTCCCACACTGGCCACAGGTGTACGGTTTCTCACCCGAGTGAGTCCTCTCATGTCTTTTCAAAGTGTACATACAGGAGAAAGTCTTGCCACAAAGTGTACAAGTAGGCACCGAACCATCAGGGGAAAGCCGGGTTCTTGAAACATCCTTATCGCGGAAATGAGAGCTGAGATGCAGCTGGAGGACATGCGGGCTAGGAAAAACTTTGCTGCAGAGTGGGCAAATACAGATGTGACCTGGAGGCACCAAGACCCCCAAGGACGGAATGTCAGAGGAATCCATGTCATCTTCACTCACCTCCCGCTCATGATCTAAGTCTTCCTCTGGCTCTTGGGAATTGCCATTCCCTGCAAACACGTTTCCCAATCCTGTCATCAGGCTCTTGGCAGAATTCCCCAAATGCTGATTTTCTAGGCACCTTGCCTCACTCTCTTCTCCATCTGATAGAGATTCTGGCTCATCCTTAATCAGAGGTTTGCTACTCTGCTGCTGACCATTGGAAGCCAGCTGTCCAAAGACATAGGAGGGATGGAAGGAATCCTTCCCGGCCACAGACTTGAAAGACAGGTCTAAAGCACATTCTATGCTAGATGAAGCCAAGGAGTGGTTAAGAGATCTTTGGGACAAAGGTCCCACTGAACTACAGACATTAGCTCTTGTTTTCTCAGCTGCCACGGTGTCCAATTCTGCTTCTGCTAATGCAGAGTTGATACTTACAAATTCAGAGGACCAGCCCAGATAGCTACCATCCTTTTCTTTTCCAGCTGATCTTTCATATTCCGCAGCAATCAATTTTTGTTTATTCCTGGGGCTGAGCTCACGCCCCAAGGGCACTCCTTCATCAAGGACCCGCATGTCCCTTTCCAAAGGGATCCCACTGCCGTTCATTTTTTCATCCCCGCACAACTCCTTATCTTTCAGCTTGCCCTTGCAGACTTTCACAATGTCGTACATGTGAAGGTAGCTGGCTGCAGCCAGCACATCTTCAACCGGGAGGCTGTTGAACTCCAGCTTGCCTTCGTACATGAATTCAAGCAGCAAGCCAAAGGCTGGGGCTGTCACAATGTCACTGTTCAGATGCACAATGTCCCTTTTGTCTAGCTGGTCCCTGTAGAAAAGATGGAAGTACATGCTGCAAGAAGCGAGAACAGCTCTGTGGGCTCGGAACTGAGCGTCTCCAACTAAAACAGTACAGTCACACAGGAAACCCTGGTCACGCTGCTGACTCAGACACTGCAGTAACTGCCGGCTATGGTCTGGGAACTCCATTCTTCCTTCATAACCTGTTCAAAACAGGAAAAACTTGAATGCTACTCTAAACCACAGGGCTTCAAACCAGCTATTAATAAACAAACAGATTGGCTGGGGAGGGGATAACTGGAACCCTGGGTATAACAGTTCACCTGTTAACTGATCGCAAATTTTACTTTCTTTTTTTATTTTCAAAAATGCCTCCGCGCATCAGAGCACCTGCCTGAAAAACAGGAAAAACTTGACTCTTAAGTAAACCAAAGCTTCTAAGGAAGCAACGCCTCCAACCTTTGCCACTCAAGGCTTTAAACGGGGGAGGGGGGGGAAGGAGGAGATTGACTTCAGAGTTTTATGCATTCCTGGAAGTCTTAACTCCAAGGGATAAATAACCATAACTGCTCGATTTAAAAAAAATGTATTTTGCATCCCCACACTTAAAAATATTATTCCAAAAAAAAGCATAACCACATTGGCTTTGTTCTTTTAAACCATCACTTGCCCTTCAAAACAGAAATCAGAGTTATATAAGAATGCATAGTTAAAACTAAGATGCAACTCGGAAAGTTATTAAAAGCAAAAACACAATTTAAAAAAAAAACCCCATCCCAATATTTTGCGGTTCCTCGGTTACCTGTAATTAAGGCTCCTCTGAGGAGGACATAATATCTCAGGGACCTTACCTTGAATAGCCGGGGAATACAGAGTGAAGGGTTCACAGGAGGAAAACGAATCCCCCTCCCAAAAGTTCTAGAACAGCCTAAGCTTTTTGCTTCGGGCCTCCCCTCCCCCCATCATCCAAATGTTTGGGAAAAGAAGAGGCTTTCGCTAGCCAGTAACGGAAGAATGCCTGTGTGTGTGTGTGTGAAAAAAAAAGGGGGGGAGGGAAAAAAAAGAAAGGAAAGAGCGTCTGGGAGGGAGGAGAGGGATGGGAGGAGTGCTCCGTTTGCTAATTACACCGCAAGCTGGAGAGTCAGCTGCTCTGACTTCACTGCGATGGAAATGCTACCTCCAGCTGTGCCCCTTTTAATGCCATATGTTACTTCAAATCTAGCTACCAGCCAACCACAGCTTGCTGCCTTTTAAAGTTCCAGCAACAACCCCCCCCCCATTTATAGCCATCTATTAAATCTCAAACTTAAACCGAGTCCTTCCCTCATTCTAAATTGTCGCCGCCTCCCCCCAACCTCCCTTCCACACCACCCCAGGAAAGTTGCTTAAATAATCTTATTACTAGTTACTCTTAATGGAGGACACACAGCTTGACCTTTGGAGAGGTGCGCGGAAGAGCAGTAGCAGAAGGGAGGGAAGAGAAGTTCGGGATTCGCAGTTTGCAAACTTTTAAGGATCCTTCTCTCCACCCCCACCCCCACCCCCTTTTAAAAAGCACATCGCCCTCTAGGGCTAAGATGCCTTTGGATGAGCTCCCCCACGACCGCTCTCCTGTGCTCTAAAGTAGCAACAGCACACACATACACACACACACCACCAGTTCTTTCTAACTTTGTAAGGCAATCCGTTCAGCTTCCCCCTTTGTGCTTGGAACCCGGCGGAGCCAAACGCATCCAGCAAACGGCCCAAAATAGCGCGGAAGCCGCACACTCCGGAGGCAGCGAATGGGATCTCTGCCGGGGAACCGAAAGGCCTCTCCTCCCCACCCACCCTCCGCGGAAGCTCGGTGAGGGATGGGGAAAACCTGCGGCTTGAAAAAAATGCTGCTCGGCTACTCACCCGCCTGGCCGGGCGCTGCTCAGAGGTGCCGCTGGAGCCCGGCATGTGCTCGAGTCTTTTTTTTTTTCCTCCTCCTTCACTTCCCTGCCTCAAACTCTACGCCTTCCCCAGATGTGCTTCCCCCTCCCTCGGCTGCTCCGTGTGGCTGCTCCTTGTTGCTGGTATCCCAGCGGCAGCGCTCCTGTGTGTGTTGCGAAGCAGGTTGTTAGCCAGGGAGCTCTCGCGATACTTTCCGGGGCCGGGTTGGCGGGTGGGGGGGGAAGAGAGAGAGAGAAAGAGAGAGAGTGCGCGCGGGCTTTCTTTTCGCTTCTCGGTCCGCACACAATAGCGATCCCAGCCGAGCTGCTGGCGGGGCGCTGCTCCTGACGCGCCTGCGGCCGGTGTACGCTCTGTCGTCTGACGGCTGCTGCTGGCAACCCCCCACTTTAACACACACACACAAGTGCCTCCTCCCTCCCTCCCTCCCGCCGCCAGCCAGCCTGCCAGGGCTTCTGTTCTGGGCAGCGGCGGCAGCAGCAGCTGCTGTGGGTCCTCAGCTGCTTCTTTGCATTTGTAAATCCTGCTCGCTTTTTTCCCCCTCCTCTTAACTCAACCCCCTCCGTCCCAGTCCCAACTCGCTGGCAGCTTAAAAGGCTACCAGGAGGGGGATGTTCGTAGCCAGAGGTGTTTGCGCTTAGGAAAGCGCTGTAGTAGCTTTGCAAAAAAGGACCCGTTTTGAGCAACGGGGGGGAAGGAGGAAGGGCTATAGCCGTATCAAATATCTGTACGCAGCAATGTTTCACTCTCAAGACCTCGGAAAGAAAACAGCCTTGTGTTTGTTTTCAGACGAGAAAGAGGAGGATGAGATGAATTCTTCCTCCTCGCCCCCCCCCCTTCCAAAGTAAAGAAGCCCGCCGGTAAACAGGAGAAGCAAAGAAGCGAATTTAATTCAAGGAGGCTATGTTGGATTCGGGCTTGTGCTTCCCTGTACTTTTCTCGACAACTGGCAGGGGTTCGTTGCCCCTTTGGCAGTTGTGGAAACTCCCGATCGGGGTGCAGTGTTTCTGTTCGAGACCCGACTCGGTAGTGGGGCTCGATACCGTAACAGTGGATTCCTCTGGTCGCTTTTACGCAAGAGCCCCTTGACAGAGACGTGCAAAGTCGCGCGGACTGATTTTTATTTATTTTTTTACTGAATCCTCCCTCACAAGTGCGCGGAGTAACGCTATTGACCAATGTTATTTATTATGGGCCCTAATACGGATTTTGAAACTTCAGAAATATTACTCAGCGCGGCGACAGACATATACCCGAGGTAAATCTAATTGAAAGCAGAGGAAGGCTGCAATCCTATATCTTAACAATTATCATCAATGGGAACACTGGGTAACAGCTCACAAGTATGTTTATTGAGCTACTGCGCTGCAGTGTTGTAAGATTACCAAGAAGCAAGCCGTCCAATTTACAGTAATTTACATACATACCGGCTGCAAAGATGAGATGTCATACATGATTGCAACCTGTGTTTTATGTACAATAGACAGAACTACCACCTTGTAAAGGAATCGCTTGCAGCTAAGGAAGGATATTGAGTGCAATTGGCAGGGGTAACATTTGATATGTTACTATTTCGGATTAATAACTCTTACATGTTTTATTCTGAGTTGTTTTATAAAACGGTTTAAAAATAGCAAATTTCTGCAAATTCAAAATTTTCCTAATGCGCAACTGCAACAGGAATTTCAAGCAAAATTACTGTGTGACTTCTCATTGTCTAGTTTGACAGCTGGCCTTGAAGCCAGCGTAAATACCCAATCCTACCTACGCAGCAGTCGGGCTACATCAATTTACCTGGGAAGGAACCAGCTGCCTCAGTTCAAATTTCGAAGCGTTTGACGAGACTTTTCCCTAAAAATGCGGGGGTTCACTTGTACCTTTACTTGATCACGTATTGGGTTTGGACGCTTAGGTATGCTTGCGCACATTTATTAATGTGAAAACATTAAGATGTAATAAATTCCTAAACCAGCATGTTAATAATCTCGCAGCGTATGTGCTATTTGCAGTGAATTTTGCACAAATCTTAGTGGGCAATCCGGGACAACTCTGCTTCTAAACGGCTTCAGATAACTTGCACCCTAAAGGGGGGTTTTTTCCCCACCACCATGCTAAATGTTTTAGGTTTCTATAACTCCAAAAGCTCCGCTAATCTCAGCGCACCGGATAAAATGAAAGGATTCTGAACTTCCCCGCCCTCAACAACTTTTACACGTGCCCAATTTGGTCAGTTTGCCCGGGAGGGTGGAGCCAATGGCGAACTACGGCTACTATTGGCTCCTTTCAAAATGCTCGCCTACAAATGTCCCGGTCTTCGTTACAGTCCTGTATAGTAGAGCAAACCTGAGGGCGCCTCTGACGGAAAGACGCGCGTACGTGAGTTTGCAAGCCGGACCACGTGGCTGGCATTTCGCCATGTGACTGTCATCGAGTAGGCTTAACTGGCCAATGAGTTGTGGGTTGGACAATGTTTTTTTTTACGGGGGATGATTGTTGGTTTGTTTGCATAGTTATTTGTTTCCACTTATATGGCAGCCCATCTCATATTAAAAACTCTGACAATATTGAAATAATATTTTAATGCTGCAGTTCACGGTGTTAAAACAAAACAAAACAACAGAAAACACATCAAAACAGCACCAAAGTTCTGCAAAAGCAAACTGATCAATCACAAACTGGCATAGCCAATGTATCGCTCAGCCACATCTTGTGGCTACCAGGCCTGGTGACATCTTATTTAAATATTCATTCCACTTTTTCCCACAGTGCTTGCAGGGTTAATATTGGATTTCTCTTCACCCTGTTTTTAGAATGCTTATGTTTATTTTACATTATTTTTAGCACTGCTTTTATTATTTGCATTGTTCTCAAACCATTTTGGAATAGCAATAAAGTAGTAACATAGAAATACATAAAACAATTGCTACCCAGGTTTCGGTAGGTGGTGAAAATGTCCTTTTGCCTTGTATGTAAGCATTTTGATGTTGCAACCTGACAGATTTCTTAAATAACAAAGAACAAAGTTGGGGCCACAAGACAGAAATTGCATTTGTTTTCCATCTTCTCTCTCTACGTTTGATGACGCAGATGTGAATGTTCATTCTTTTTGCATAGAATAAAAATTAAAAAATTAAAAACCTGCCATGTGAGGCTCAGCTTTCTACTTTTTTTTCTTTTCTTTCTTGTCAGTGTTAACTCCTGGCAACTCCCTGTCCAACTCCCTGTCCGGTTTTCTTTTGGCAAGATTTTTCAGAAGTGGGTTTCCATTGCTGCCTTTTTTCTACAGCTGAGAGATGTGGCTGGCCCAAAGTCACCCAGCTGGCTTTGTGTTCAAAGTGGAACTGGAATTTATGGTCTCCCAGTTTCCAGTCTGACACCTTAACTATCACAACCAAATTATCTATTTTTTCTAGTATTACTTCTCCATATTAGGGAAAAGCCCATTTATTGAATTTCTAGCTCCCCTGCAACTTTTAAAGCTGCAGTTGGCTTACCAGAAATAAAAAGATGGGAGCTTCCTTACAAATGCAGCAGACTTGTTTTTGTCCAGCAGAACTTCCAAGATAGGAGTCATCAATCCAGCAGATCAGGAAGGCACCAGATTGGAGAGGATGCTTTATAAGAGTAATTCCTGTGGCACCATTCAGGAAGAGGATAATGCATTGCTGTATGGTTATTTGGGGTGGCACACTCCAAAAGTTGCCAGACCAATCCAAAACTTAAATCTGAAAAGTCAGATTGTATACCAGGGGATCCCAACCTTTTCTGTATGCTGTACATCTAGAACACTTCTGATATATTCTCGCACCCCTTACAATAATAAATAATTATATGCATATAATTATACATATACACTATAATTTTGAAACTTCTAAACAAAAGTTTTTTGCTCCACCTGGAATATCATCTTGCACCCCCAGGGGGTGCAAGCATCCCCAGTTGGGAACCCCTGTTGTATACTGTATGTGTAAATCTCTGTATACTCCAACTTTGGGCCTTCAGATATGAAGTGCTACACCACCCAAGTCCAACAATGCTAGGCTGACATCTGTCTTACAATTTCTCAAGTGTTTGCTTCTCTGGCAAAATGTATATATATATGTATTTTTCTACTTTTTTGGAATATTCGATGTTTTCTCAAATGTGTCTTGATGGTATTTGGGGGGGGGTGATAAATAGTTGCCTACACTTCCAATGGGCTCCTTTGTTAAGGGCTCTCTTGGGTTGCAATAAATGTAAGGTAGGTTGTAATCTGCAATAGAGAAGACTGAATAGCCACAAATAGTTTAAAGGCAAAAGCACTACTTCTCTTTTGAAAGAAATGTTGAACAAATTCATTATAAGAATTGTAAGAGAAAAATCAGTACATTTTTTAATATAGTTAACTCACTAGCCCTGGAATCCCACACATCTACCATATGCAGTTGTGTGGGATTTCAGTGGTAGAAAAAAGTCACAGGTGGTTAATTTTGTATGAAGGAATATCTTAAGTGGAAACTATATGCTGTACCACTGACCTATGTTCTCAACTTAAACAAGACCCTGGTCACTTAAATATCTTTATATTAGATTCCCAAGTGCCAGTATTGTTCTTAATCCATGTATTAACTGTATATTCAGAATTTGTTCATCAACTTCTGCCTAAGGCAAAATGTAAACATAAAGCTATGAGTTGGTTAAAACTCCTTTAGGTTGATTTTGAACTTGCGGCATATTATAGCATTTATAGTTTCATTGCAAATTTATTCAACATTTATGGGCTCGTATAGCGTTTATGAGTCATTGCAGCTTACTGGTACCAAGCAGTAGATGTCAAATATTTAGGGACAAGCTATGCTATATTTATATTTTAGCTACAATTATATAGGGATTAGTACCAACAGTTTGTAATAGATTGAATGAATTCATGCATTGTACTAATAAGGTTTGTTTCATTCTGACCTAGCTTCTTGTATGAATCCAACCATATGTATAATTTATGGCTTACCAAAATGTACGAATCTAGCCCATTCTAAGTTATTCGATGTTCTGTAAGACCTTTGATTTTGGAGGTACAGTGGGCAAAACCCACCTTGGAGCATTCTGAAGTTTTCATTGCGGTGAAGGACTATCAGATGCCTTTATTTCATAAGAAAACTCATATGCTCCAAATAATGTGGACAAAATATTTCCCTAATTTTCTATAAGAAAATGAAGAGTATAGAAAGTATATTGATAGGCAACTCAAAAAGGGAGAATAGATTCATCTACAGAGGAAACCCTTAAATTTAACAGATCTTTGTTTAACGGACTAATAACACAATAGACAAAATCTGTCACGTACGATATCCTTTATTATCCCTATATAAAATCCCACTCAACATTTTCTTTAATGGGTACCATTTCCTCTGCTAGTCAATTAAATTGAGGTTTACTCTACTACCATGCTAGAGATATCTTTTTGGTGGTGAGCTGATGTTACTCCAATGTTAGAAAATAAAGTCCTGCTTGAATAGCAATTTCTTTAAAAATGTAAAGTACCTAATTAAAATCTGAATTAAAACATAACAGATGCTAAAACCCCACTCTGCCTGCTGGCTTTATTCCAGCTACCAAATCTCATCCCAGATTAAAAATATAAAATAAAAATCTCACAGTCCTGCTGTAACTACTTAGGCTCATGTTTTGGCAGCTCTCCAGAGACAAATGGCTGGGTCATAAGGCATCTCTGAAGACCTGGTTTCTGGGGGATGACTGAGAAGTCCACTGTACTGAAAACATATTTTGGTCAAAATTAAAACTTTAAGACAATAAAATATTCTGTCTGGTTGTGTTCAATGTATGGTTTGGCTAATTATGACTTATTTGGACAATGCAGGAGCCATGGATAACATTTGTTAAGGTGCTAATCCAAATCATAATTTAACTCCTAGTCTGACTTAATGTGTAGAATATATTATGTTTCTGCCTTGAAAACCTGGATGCTACATAAGAGATTCTAGCTCTAGATTGTAGAGCTAGAGACCACCTGAGTATGACTAATAGTTTTTTTTGGGGGGGAAGGTTGTTAAAAAAAAGTGAAAAAATGCTGAAAATCAACAGCCTGTACAATATGCTCCTATGTGGAGCCTATTCCCATTTATATATGTTAAGCCAAAATGGTCTTTTGCATTACAGCCTGAGCTGCAAACAACCAAACCCTATTTTTAGCTTCACACAAATTGCACAAGTTCTTCTGAGTTCATCCAGCAAAGTCACAGTAAACTCAGCCAAATGATTTGCTTGTCAATTGCTTGTTATGTTTATGAATACATCCATTTGAGATTTATTTATGAACCCATTTTTAAACACACCCTTAATAAGATGTATAAATGCAATCTGAACTCATAATATCCAAGCTAGGATATCTCGGAGTGGCATGTGGAATTTCTTCCTCTTTCTTACATTATATCCTCTCAACAACCCTAAGAAGTAGGTTTAGGATGAAAAAACTGACTTGCTTCAAAATTTGAACTAAGCGACTATAGAATCTTCCTCGCTCACACAATAACTTGGATTTTTCTCATCTCAGAAACTTACCCATGTCAACAGTACTGTATATTAATTTCTTTGTTTTCCCCACAGTTTTTTCCTTTGTTATTGTATGCAGGATGAGTTCAATAATTGCCACTGAAAATTATGGGATGGATATTCTATAAATTCATTAACATATCATTAATTTAACAGTTTTTAAGCTCCACCGGTTGGAAATTGATTTTTTTGTTTATTTATCCTTCATCATGGAACTTAGGTTAAAAAAGAAACAGTTAAAAAAGAAATAAAAGTGATTTAAACATCAGGGAATGTGCAAATGAGTAGATAATAAAATATAATAACTTGAACATTAATGAATGAATAATGCACATCTGTTGTGAGAGTTGTGATAAACCATCCAACCAACCAAAACAGCAACATATTTGGACTCCAACCAGTCTGAGAGCTCGGTAATCAAAAATTGACTACTCCAAAAAGTTTCAATAACTGCAGCATAATTTTATTAACATCTTTGATATGTGTCTTACTCAACACATCATACTAACCTGCTGTTTCACTTTACTGACTAACTATATCTAAACTGCTAGGGTGACACATTCAACCATAGTTTTGATTAGTGATTTCAACTCGGTATCAAATCTTAGTAACTAAATAGATGGATCTCCTTCAGGATAATTTGTCCTTAGTCTAGCTCTTCATGTCTACCAATGATGGATCTATCACTGCTGTAATCAAGTCCATCCACCTTGCTGTTGATCATCTTCTTTTCCTTCTTCTATATTTCCCACCATTATAGACATTTCAAAGGAGCTGGGACTTTATATAAAATAGAAGAATTTGGGCCTGTTTGTTTGTGTACAAAGTGAAAATTCAGGATTGATTTGTTCTAGGATCCATTTGTAATCTTGGTTATCCATGGATTTTCAGGATCTTCTCCAACACCAAATTCAAAATCACCAATACTGTTTCCCAATACTGCTTCTTTAAAGTCTAACTTTTCCTTCCATAGAGAGATACACAAAAAAATATTGCCTGCACAATTCTGATCTTACTAGCTACGGAGTCTAGATACATCCCAGCATCTGAATATCTTTTCCAGTCTTAATTGCTACTCTAACAAGTGTTAGTCTGTGGCATGTTTCTTGACTACTTTACTGCTATAAATCCTAAAAGATAGAAGTTATCCATCACTTCAGTATCTTCATTGCCAATTATAAGGCTAAATGCGGTATTTGTCATTAGTTTGATCTTATAGAACACAGAATATAGACTAACAGAGTTGGAAGTGACCATGGCAGTCTTCTAGTTCACACAAGCAGGAGATCCTATACCATTTTAGACAAATGGCTGTCTAATCTCTTCTTAAAACCTCCAGTGATGGACCATTCACAATTTCTGGAGGCAAGCCATTCCATTGATTAACTGTTCTCACAGGAAATTTCTCCTTAATTCTACATTGGATCTCTCTTTGATAAGCTTCCATCCGTTACTTCTTGTCCTGCTCTCAGGTGCTTTAGGAATGGGTTGAACCTTCTTTATGACGATCCTTCTAATATTGGAAGACTGCTATCATGTCACTCCTAATCCTTTCTTTGTTAGAGTAGACATATCTAGTTCCCATAACTGTTCATCATATGCTTTAGGCTCCAATTCCCTAATAATCTTTATTGCTCTTCTCTAGACTTTTTCTAGAGTCTCAATATCTTTTTTGTTTTATGGTGACCAGAACTGGATGTAATATTCCAAGTGTGATCTTACCAATGCAATATAAAGCGGTACTAACACTTCACATGATCTCTTCATTGATGCAGCTTCTCCACAAAACCTTTTTCTGCAATACGGCTTCTTTCTTCCTATCAGAATTTTGAAGTGTTGGAAGAAATATCCTTCTGGGTTCTGTTCCAAGTGGGGAAAAAGACACTGGAAACATGGTGACTGCTTGGAAAGAAGGTTTAGTGGTGGACAGCAGGACCACATGGTTTTGATGAATAGGATCACATGCCTTGGAGATCTTGGGTGAAGAAAAAACGGGAAGAGATGCTGAGAGTCCTTTGGTTTTATACCCTCTCTGGCTTTGAACTTCCTGGGGCATGGGAAGAGTATCCTGATTGGTTGCTGTCAGAGGTCATAACTAGCTTTGTAGGTTGTCTGCGTGCTGAGTTTGATTGAATCTTGCTGGGTGATGCAATGAAGGGCAATTAAATGGCTCTGCCTGAAGGAGAACAAACCCCTTTGTTATGTAGAATAGACTGCCCCATGCCTTAATGGCCCATTAACAAAGGGGGGGGGGTGAGTTTCTGCCTCTCTGAGTTTCTACTTCTCTTTTAGGGGAAATATTCTGCCTTTCTAGTATATCCCCAAATATTTCATTTTCTAGGAGAGGGGTGGGTTTTAACTTCCAACAGAAGTGAAAAAATTATTTGTGCACACATTTTTTAAACATTTCTCCTCTACCTCTCTATCGTTTAGTTTTCAAGGTGACTTGGTAGATTTACAATGTCATTGACAGATTTCTATTTCTTGAATTCAGTTGGCTTAGTCATGCTGGCTAGGGATAATGAAAATTGCAGCCCAATGCATCTGTGAGGCACCTTGTTGAGAAAATACTTTCTTTGGCAATATAATACAGAGGAATATGCCAGTAAATAGTTCTATAAGTCCTTTATAGAGAATATAGTAATCTATAAGCAGCTCCTTCACCAGCCTTGGCTGGACAAAAGCCATCATGACTTTACTAGCTTGTTAAGCTGAAGTGTGACTCCACTGTTCCTTCAACAACATAGCAACCCATCTAGAGCTAACAGAGAGATCATCTGAGAGTCAAAGTTTATTTAGACCAGGACTGTCAAACTTGTGGCTTGCAGGCCAGATGCATCATGCACTGGCCATGCCCACACCTGGTTTAGTGAAGGGGGGAAAAGTCCCGGTACATCATGTGATGATGCCATGACGACACAAGTTTGACACCCCTGATCTAGACAAATAGCAACTCTGTTTTGCTAATATTTGAACTTATTTCTAGCCTTCAAGAGCCTCACATAATCCATACTCCACATACTTCCACAACATCTGTGGTAACAAAGTACAGTTGAGTATCATCAGCACATGGATAATATCTCACCCCAGACAAACTTTCCTAACAGCTTCACATAATTTTTTTTTTGGGGGGTGGGGGAAACTTGGACAGACAGTGACCTGCTCATGGCAGAGGACTGGTGGCAATGTTCTCATGTTCAGTGTATGTGAACATGAGCTGTTTCCTTCTAGTTCAAATCTAGATCTGGCATGTGACCACCAACATGAGCAAAATCAAGGCAACATGTTTGCCTGGAGGCTACGAAGATCTAAGCTGCACATGACTCAATCCACAAGACTTGGAATTGAAGTCCTCCTTAGGGAGATCTTCCATGAATCTCACAATAAGATCCAAAAGCTGAAGAAGGGCTCCTACTGGGCAAGATGCTGGACAGTACATCACTAGGAGGCCTAGTTTGTCCATAGTACCAGCCAATCACAAATAACAACATTCAATAGGGAGGCACCAACCGAATGGCCCAACTGGTCACCACTAAGATGTTACACACAGGTTATCATAGAATAAGTTCACGCTTGGAGAGATCCATTTTTAGAAACCATATGATCTCCAAGGATCACTGATACAATGTGATTAGGCCAAAAATGGCTAAAAGTTTTTTTTTTCACATTTGGTTTAAAAGATTACTGTTGCCTCACTGATGTTAAAAATTGCAGGGCATCCCCATGTTAATCACATTGTGCAACAACTGACTTGGTATGTAGATAATGCTAAATGATGATTTGTTGAATAAGGCACAATGACTGGCTTCATACATTAGACCACAGGTGTCAAACTCAAGGCCTGCACGCCGGATCTGGCCCATGGGGTGCTTAGATCTGGCCCATGGGGCCACCCTGGAAACAGAGAAGGACCGGTCCGCAGTGCCTCTGACAGCAAAAACGGAGCTTGGAAGGGCTGTGCACAACCCTCCCAGGCCCCGTGTTTGGCTGCAATGGCCTTCTGCAGCCCTTGGCTAACAAAAATGGAGCTCCATTTTTGCCGGCATAGGGTTGCAGGAGGCCATCGCAGCCGAAAACGGAACTCAGGAGCCCATTTTCGCTGGCAGAGCACTTGGGCCACCACAGGTGCCCCCAACACAAATGACATTGAGGTGGCCGTGGCCACAATGGCCCCCTCGCCCCCCCAAGGTGAAATATAATCCTGATGCGGCCCTCAATGAAATCGAGATTGACACCCCTGCATTAGACTAAGCTAAATCCGTATTGAATTTCTCCCCTAGGTCCATGGTATCTCATATTGTTTTCTTGAATTTCCATATCTTGGTCTTTTAGTCTGATGCTTAAAAATCATCATAGAACTGGAACGTGAAGGATTGGACTTGGGACTTTCTGAATGCAAAGCCTCTGTTTTATTACTGAGCAAGAGCCCTTCCCTTTCTGGATAAAGTATTTGAAGTATTAAAAACAGAGGAGTGGTCACACAATGTTCCTCCTCTTGCGAACCATCTGCCAGGAACTGAACTTCCCTTCCTTGTTTTTCACTATGCTGGTGATGAATTTCTGTTTTGTTGAGCTTTTTCATTGGGTGTTACATTATCTTCTCTACTGCCCTGCCTTTGTTTTTGTTATTTAGTTGTTCGGTTTCAAAGATTAAAAAAGCACAACCCCTTTAGAGAAGTAAATACTAGTTAGAAAGGCAGGTATCAGATTTTCCAAGGTCAAACTTGACAACAAGGAACCAATCACTTTTTTTTCCTTTTTCTTTTTTGTTTGGCTTTGCATCTGTGTTTTTAAAGACAACCTGACAGTTATTCAGTGGGGGAGGAGATAAAGCGGTGTGTATAAACGTTCCTCTGTTTTTGTCTCTGGTAGAAGGAGAACAACCAAAGCTGAAACCGTTTGCACCATCATGATAAACACTGGCTCTGTTTATAGCAGACACAAATACACACCCCAAGTATGAAATAATGAATTTGGTAATATATTATTAAACAAACCATATTTTAGTGTAATATGTATTTTGCTTTTACGGCATCTCTAAATAAGATTAACATTTGATTCTAAAATGTTATAATGCTATGGTTTGACAACGATGTAATTTTTAATTTATTTATACCTTGCTTTAGAACAGTCATAATTATAATGAAAAGTGGGCAAGAAATTTTATAAAAAAACTAAACAATAGTCTGAAAGCAATAAATTATTTATTTATTAAATATATTGTTGCCCATGTCATCACAAGCAATTCTGGGCGGCTTACAACATTAGTTGTAATGCCATTGCCATTGCAGGAAAGTTAATTGGTATTCGGATAACTCACCTGCAATTTTTATTTATATAACCACCCATTTATGCCCAAAAGCATAAAAATACTTAGTATAAAATAACGTAACAACAATAATAATAGTATAAAAATATAAAATTAAATTAATTAAAACATGCTAAACAATGAAGTGGCCAACAGAACTGAAAATTTCTACAATTCAGCCACTTTGAGAATGAGATGGCTGGTAGCTAAATAAGATTAAAAAAATAAATAATCCAGGTGCAGAGTTCATATAACACACTAGCCGATAAACTGAGCATACAGGCTGAGTTCACACTATGCTAGGCTAAAATCGAGTTAGTGGATTTGTCAGCACAGCCTTAATGTACTTTCAAAATGATATTGATGATGATTATCCATTCAGTCAAGTCCAACTCTTGGTGATTCTAGGGGCCAGAGCTCTGTCTCTCCACATCATATCAGTCACCTCTATAGAATCTTGGTTAACGTATTAGCTGAGTGATTTTAATGGACATTTTCAGCTCTACCATGTAATTTCCTAATATAAGCCTGTTCTTTTGACAAATGATTTTTAGATGGCTAGCTCCATGTAATAAATCAAGAGATACTATAATCAAAATCTGAAAGGTCTGTTCTGTTCTGTTCTGTCCTGTAGCTGACCATCTCAACAAGTGACTGGCAGTGTTCAAATGATTTATTTCTCTAGTGATAGTTTCACCTTCCTTTCACTAGTTTAGAGCAAAATATGCAAAGAATAAGGAGACTTTTCATAATTGAGAACAGACTTAGAAAGGCAGGGGATCTGAAGATGGCACATATAGTCTTCTTTGACAGATATTCAGACCCCACTTAGATAAAGACAGATTTTGCTAAGCAGCCATTGAGACAGCCCAAAAGAGAAAACAATGACTGTCACAAGACAATCTGTTTTCACACTTTGATATAAGTCCCCATTTATTGAATAAGGCAGAACTGACCAGGTTAATGAATAATGCAAAATCATAAATTACAGTTTCCAACACACTGTGGTCAAATTCACACTTTATATTAGACCCAATTCAAACAAACCACATTATGGCTTAAGGAAGAAGAGCAACCTGTGATATCAAGATTGATATAGTCTCCAATCCATTTTCTTCAGCGTCCCCAAACTGCAGCATGACTTCTCAGCAATTGAAGTGTGAGATACATATAGCTTAAGCTCTAAAATATGCATGATGTAGTTAAAAAGATGAAAAATGAAGAAAAACTCTCTTCGCCCCCAAGAAGATCCAAACTTCATTTGTGAGCATAAATGGCCTCCTTGCCTACAGTATACCAAACTCACCCATTCTTTCAGACTCTCAGCCCATGACATCATTGCAGAGGTCATAGAGTTGGAATGCCAGAAGTGGGAGACCATGGGATTGTTAGATGGCAAGTGTGACTGCATAATCAAACCCCGCTTTTTATGTATGTCATCAGCACAATGCACGTGAAACAGGGTTAGCGCTTCAATTACACTGTTAAAACTGCCATCATGACTTCTTTGAAGCTAATGCCCCTGCCAGGAGAAAAGATGTGAGGTCTCAAGTCATTTTTTGACCCCTGCAGAGAAAAATACATCATGGACAAAAGCTGAGGTGCTGTCAGGACTCAAATCCTTCACTGCAAGTGAGGCAGCTCTCTCAAAGCATCAGTTGCAGCAACTAAGTGCAAACGAATGTTTTTAAAAAAGGTTGAAGATAGAAATCATTAGCACAGTATAGAGGAAATAAGTACCATATCAGCTGGGGAACAGCTGATGATACAAAATCAGAAGGTTAAGAGAAGAAAGAGGCATCCAGATAAAATCCTGGATCAGAGATGTCTGCAATGGTCAATACATTCCATGAGTCCAAGTATCTCAACTTTTGTATGTTAGGCTGTGTATTATATAGTAGTATTGCAATGCAGTCTTTTAGTTAGTTCTGGATCTATAGATGTGAAGAGTATTGTAGCATCAGATGAAGGCCTCATTTTACTTTCTTGATTATCTTAGTCCACTCTTAATTTATTTTATTATTTTACATTTTTACGTCCACAAATAACACAATATTTTAATTTAAAGAAGAAAAAAATAATAGTAACCAAAACAAACTGAAATCCCAACCCCAAACAAAAAGAAAAACAAGTAGGGGGGAAACTTACTTGTCTTCTATATTAGATGCTGCATTAGTCTCTAGACCAGGGGTGTCAAACTCAAGGCCCACGGGTGGGATCCAGCCCACGGGGTGCTTAGATCTGGCCTGCGGGGCTGCCCTGGAAATAGCAAATGACCGGCCCGTGCTGCCTCTGCCAGTGAAAATGGAGCTCGGGAGGGCCGCGGGGAGCCCTCCTGAGCTCCCTTTTTGCTGGCAGTGGGTTGCAGGAGTCCATCACAGCCAAAAGCAGTGCTTGGGAGCCCGTTTTCTCTGGCATAGTGCTCGGGCCACCACAGGCACTTCAACACGAGCGATGCCAACCCTGGCCAGGCCCACCCCAGCCCCCCAAGGTCAAACACAACCGTGATGCGGCCCTCAATGAAATCGAGTTTCACGCACCTGATCTAGACCATAGTTCACTGATTTACTAATAAACTATAAATTAATCAGTACAAAATAGTATCATAAAGTATCACAAAATCTTTGTCACAGTAATACAATGGCGCATTGGTATGCACATTTGATGGCATTCAGAGAAGCTTGGGAGAACAGATCCGTAACATTTTGTCTATCATTCTTTTTTCTGGTTTGGCTGGATTGTTTATCATTTTTTTATGTTGGTTGTCCACTTTCTATTTAAAGTTTGTGTTTATGGGTTTGTAGATTTCTTTCTCATTCTGGAGTTAACTTTCTCTATGTATTGTTTATTTTAGTGGAGATTTGCCTGCATGCAAATTCCTCCCTTGTCTTCTGAAGCATTTGACACCCATATGCTATTACAATAGTAGAGAATACATGGAGGTCAGGGTTGAATTGTTAGGTTTGTGGCGTTCTCTGGACTTGGCTGTTTTGCTGCAGACATTTTGCTACCTAACATCATCAGTACATGGGAGAATGAAGTTTGCTGAATGCCTATACATAAGAGGCTTGCCCTGCCAATCTTAGTGGAGATGTGGTTTCTTCCTTTTTGGTTCTGAAATTAGGGTGTTTTTGTTGTTTTCCCTGAGTATCTAGAACTCTTTCTGACTTATCCTGGGGTAGGTTGCTAGCAAGAATGAACTTTGGACTGCTTAACTGTAATGTGCCATGGAAAATTCAGCAACCAAGATAAATGGCCTATGCATTCCCAGTCATATGCTCTCAGACAAGCCTGCTTTCTAGGAACAGGAAGAGCAGTGTATGCCATTTTGAGCCTGGAGGAAATATGAGTTATAATTAAAACAAAATAGTTTTAAGCCCCTCTCTTTACTCTGGAATTCCTTTCTCAGATCTGATAACTTTTATATTTTGATAATTGACTGCCAATGCTGGGCCATTATTCTTTTGTTTCCTAACAAAGGATATGATTGGGCCAGCAGGTTCAGCATTCATCTGATATCACATTAAGAGTAGATTAGAATGAAGAGCTTGTTACTACCCATATAAAGGCAGGCAAAGAAGAAATACAAGCAAATGTCACAGTCTTGGTGCCTACTGCTAGAAATACCCTGTTTGATACTTATCCACCTGATCTCACATATGGAAATTATAATAAATTAGTATAATGCTATGGTTGAGAAGCTTCACTCCAGAGACTGTGCTCTTGTCTTCAGGATTTATGTTGTGTACTATTCCCCATGTATAATCAAAAATTATATGCAGCAAAGGATTGCAGAACTGAGAAGAAAATGGTAAATGATTTCCAACAATGGCTGCATTTATATGGCATTTCATTTATGGCATTGTTCTAGCATGTAAACAGCTTGTTCTTAATAGCTTTTTAGAAAAAATACCCAAATCTGAATTCATATGACAAAACTATAGCAAGAAATCATATGCAAATTCTATATAAGTATGGCTTCTTTACAGATATCTCATATGCTTTCATGCATTACGTAAATTTATCCTGGATGATAAAATTTCTATTCTTGTCTCATTGTTTTCAGAGACATTTGAAAATGTACTTGAGGAAAACTCTTTGAGTCAAGATGGCAGAAGTGTCTGCACTGGTATTAACAGACAGGTAGGTAAGTTGCTCATGAGAAATCCTCAAATACCTTCAGGGAGGTACTTTTAGGTCACTGAATGATTTATTGGACATTAAAATTAACTTCAGAATGGACACACGTTGTGACCTTGTTGGAGAAGCAAGGCAATATTCCAGAGAATGCAACAGCCAGATGGACAGAATCCTATGTTTTTGCCTGTGGGAACATGGCACTCCATCTATTCTAAAACTGCTGTGGTGTCACTCTGACTTTCTGCAAATTTTGGCATGGCAATTGCCACATCTCTACTTTTTTAAAACTGGTATTTTTTGTTGATGATATTGGATATACAGCTTTGGGGCATAAAAACTTCTTCTGATTTTTTAATGGCAAAGAAATAAACAACCTTTAATCCTATCAACAAAAACTTAGAGGAAGTTTCATCATACTCAAAGTGGTTTTCATTTATGTGATAAACCCTGCAGACATCTGGCAGAATGTGATAATATGATTTCTGTTCCAGTGGAACTGAGCTGAAACATCTGTTTGGGGGAAAAGAAATAAAAAGAAATGTTTAAAATAACTAAGTGTAATATATTTGTTATCCCAAATATGCTGCACAGAGTGACTGAGAGTGAGACAGCATATACATTTTAATAAATTATTATTATTCTTGATCATACATTTCATGCAGATGTTTAGACTGGATTTGGCATTTTTATTCACCTGTTGAATTCTTCCCAAGGAATTAGGATAGGCAGATATTATTGTTTGATGTTAAAAGTATCATTGCAGGATATAAACTATTCCAAGTAAAGCTGCCTATTGCAATTGATTGATGGTGATTTTGTCACTGCTGATGCTGTTCAAGTGACGCTCCAGATGTTTTGGAATTGCACCCAAGGGGCCTATTACTATTGGTACTATCTTTTCTTTTTACCCACACTTGTTCTGTTTGCAAATCTATAGATTTGGTGATTTTCTTCAATTCTGTCTCTTCTGTTCTGTGGTGTTCAGGTTTTGCTACGTCCACTATCTATACTTTTTTCTCTGAACAACTATTGTTAAGTCTGTGGTGTTGTCCCCAACAGATGTTTGTCTATTTGAACTGTGAAGTCCTAGAGCTTAGGCTTCTTCATTTAGTACAACTTCACCTGAGTGGTACTTCTTGCAGATATTCCAAAGCCTGCGGGCTGTGAGTTTGACGTCCTGGACTAGGTGGTCCACTGTTTCTTTAGCTTCTTTGTAAAGGCGACCTTTACTGTCTGTTATTGTCCTCTTAATTTTTACTTTAAATGCAGTTGTTCATTGGTCACATGCAGCCAGAATTAGTCTGTTTCTTCAACTTTCCTGCTCTTTATCATTGCCAGATCTTGTTATAAACTTTGCCTGCTATTTTTTACATACTGGCCATGTAATACTTTGCCTTGCCATATCTTTTTTCTGTCCTTCATTTGGTCCTTCTTGTAAGTGAGTTTGGTTTACAAACTAAGTTGTCTCCAGTATTCAGTAAGCCTTCAGTACAACTTTTTTCTCGTCCTTCAGATATTCTTCTAATTTTCTTCTTCAAATGTCTGGTGTATTTGCAGAATTCCATGCCCATCTATGCTCCTTGGTGAATAGTATCTTTCAACATTGCTGCATAGATGAAGGGCATGATTCAGTGTCATTATTTTTCTAGTCTTCCTATCCAAGATTTCTACTTCAGTTTGAGTCCACTCAACTATTCCAGCTGTGTATCTAACTTCAAATTGCCCATGTGTTCATTGCCTTGATGGTCTCCATGAATTTGGACTTTAAATTTGGACAAGTTTAACTTCAGCTACTGGGAGATTTAATGTTTTAAATAAATACAATAGTTTTCTCTAAAAATTATATAAATTTATATTTACTTTGTTATTCATGTTATTGGTTTTCATCCAGTTCTCCATCCTTTTATGATCATCTTGAATCCCCTTTCTGTTTTAATCCTGTCTTCCTATTGGATGCCATTTGCTCCAGGGAAAGGGACTTTACAGTACTTGTCACCCTGACAATGAAAGCAGACTTACTAAAAAGCTGGTAGCCCAGTCTAAGGCTGCAGCTTAGCAACTGATTCTAAGTATTGGCTGGTTGCACTTTTAAAAAAATAAGAATTTCATTTAATTTTTGAGAAATGTTCTGTCCTCTAAAAAGTATATAGTGTCAGGACAACTAAATATAAGAAATTAATCACAATAAATCTGCTCACTCCTATTGCATATAATTTATTTATTTATAAAATTAATTGGCCACCCATTTTACTACAGAGTACCTCTGGCCAGCTCACAATCATAAATCAGCCAATATAATAATAACTTGCATCTTCTACCACTTTAAAAAGTAACAGCAAAAACTTTGGAGTAGCTCAGGAGAACACACCCCAGGCTTCCAAAGGTCTCATGTGAGTTTGAGATCCCAGTATCCTTCTTCAAGGAATGTGCACAATTTCATTCATTAGCAATTACAATAGATCAAACTGCTATTAAAAGTGCAGCCAAGACATTTTCCAAGACATTGGGTGCATGCATGAGTTATTGGACTAGAATTAGATTACGTAGATGTGAATGAAAAACGTTTTAGAAATGAAATGCAAAAAAAGTTACAGAAATTTTACAAAAATGTTAACTGTTTAACAAATGACTATGCAATTTTTTACTTCTAGAATATAAGATAACTTCTGAATTCCTTTTAACTGATTTACTTTCAAGGTTAACGCTGTGGGGAAAAATTGTTTAGACCAAGGGTCGCCCAAGTCCTCGTCCATGAACTGGCACCGGTCTGCGGCATGCCAGAAACCAGGCCGCTCAAACAAGGGAAACCCCATCCGCGGGATGCAGTCAGCACCCAAAATCATGCTCCTTCCAGTCTGCGGAAAAACCTCTCTACGGAACCGGTCCCTGGTGCCCAACAGATTGGAGGTCACTGGTTTAGACTATTCTATTTTATTATCTAAACTTAGTGAATAATCAGAAAACAATAGGCAGAATAGCTCATTAATACTGTTAAATTGGTCTACACCTTAATTTTAGTTAGAAGCTCTAGTTTTAAAGCGTGTAACTCATATCCTTTGTCATCTTATGGTGAGGCTGGAAACTGTATTATTTCATGACAATTATGCTTGAATTCAAACAATACCATAAGCTTCAGTTGATTGATTTAATTTTGGCTTAGTGAGTTGTAATCCAGCCTATTTGATTCAGTAACTTTTAAATAAAATGGGTTGATGTGCCAACCCAGCCAATTTGCACATCACATTAAGCCACAAAGCATGTTTTATAAACCAGAATGGTAAAACAAAACCAAGCCCATTAAGACTTAGCACTTACCTGAGTTTAACCAATATGCTTTAAGAATGCACATACAAGTAGTCCTTGATTCACACCACAATTGGGATCAAAAGTTCCATTACTAAGCAAGCCGTTTGTTAACTGAGTTGCACCTGATTTTATGACCCTTTTTGCATATTGCTTAAGTGAATCACTGCAGTTGTTAAATGAATTGCTTAGTTGTTAAGTAAATCCGGCTTCCTTCATTGACTTTGTTTGTTGGAAGGCAGCTGGGAAGGTGCAAATGGTGATCACATGACCATGGAACGGTGCAATTGTTGTAAATATATGCTGGATGCCAAGTTCTTGAATTTTGATCACATGATCATAGGAATGCTGCAAAGATTGTAAATGCAAGGACTGGTTTTAAGTCACTTTTTAGTTGTAACTTCAAATGGTTGCTAGGTGAATAGATGGAACAGAATAACAGAGTTGGAAGTGATCTTGGGTGTTTTCTAGTCTAACCCCTTGCTTAGGCAGGAAACCCTATACCATTTCAGACAAATGGTTGTCCACTCTCTTCTTAAAAACTTCCAGTGTTGGAGAATTCACAACTTCTGGAGGCAAGTTGTTCCACTGGTTAATTGTTCTAATTGTCATGAAATTTATCCTTAGTTCTAGGTTGCTTCTCCCTTTGATTAGTTTCCATCTATTGTTTCCTGTCCTGCCTTCTGGTGCTTTGGAGAATAGGTTGAACCTCCTCCTCCATCTGCTATCCAAGAGGGAAAAACTGAATCTATTTCTTTTTCAATTGGTCAGTTGAAATACTCTGCAATTAAAATTATCTAGTCAGTTGCTAAGATGTTATTAAATGTATAGGGTTTCCGGTTCGAGCAGGGGTTTGGACTAAATGACCTCCAAAGTTTGTTCCAACTCTATTACTATTACTATTCAGATAGGAACACCATTTCCCCCACTGCTTTACCAATATTTGGCCACTAGATGGCAGCATTGGATCAACATTAAAAGCACTGACAAACTATAAAGCAAGAAAACTCGTTGTTTCTCCACTTCTGACATTCACTTCTAAATTTATTTTACTTTATTTGATTTTATTGTACTGTTTTGGCAATGCAAACATTTAACCATACATATTTGCATATGGAAACACAAATAAAATTCAGTCAGGGCAATTCTGGACCCCAAATTTTAGACTTTAAAATCTAAGGGGTGGCCACAAAGAACAGGGGGGTCAACCTATTCTCCAAAGCACCTGGGCAGGACAAGAAGCATTCAATGGAAGATTATTAAAGAGAGATCCAAGCTGGAAAAATAAAAAGAAGTTTCCAGACAATTAGAATAATTAATCAATTTCTGGAGGCTTGCCTCGAGAAATTGGGGGTGTTCCATCATTGCAGGTTTTTAAGAAGAGATTGGACAACCATTTGTCTGAAATGATATAGGCAGGAGTGGGCTGCTACCGGTTCGGGCAAACTGGTAGCTAACCAGTAACTAATTTTATAGCCGGTTCGGCAAACTGGCAAATCCCACCCTTGGCTGGCCCCGTCCACTCTGTCCCACCCTTCCCAGGAGTCCCCATGTGGCCCGTTTTGGATCCCAGGTAAGTACAGGGCCTTTGCAGAGGCTCGGAGAGGGTGAAAAACAGGCCTCCCAGAGACTCCAGAAGGATGGAAATGGGCTCGTTTCTGGCCTCCAGAAGGCCTCTGGAGTCCAGGGAGGCTGTTTTTGCCCTCCTGGAGGCTCAAGAAAAGCCTCTGGAGCCCGGGGAGGGCAAAAAAACAGGCCACCTGGAAGTTCAGGAAGGCCAGAGATGGGCCCATTTCTGGCCTCCAGACGGCCTCTGGAGCCCGGGGAGGGTGAAAACCGCTGTCCCCACCATGGTGCAGGAGGCTGACTAGGCCACGCCCACCATGGTCACACCCACCCAGCAACCGGTCAGAGAACTGGTTGTTAAAATGTTTGAAGCCCACCCCTGGATGTAGGGTTTCCTGCTTGAATAGTAGAGTAGAAGACCTCCAAGGTCCCTTCGAACTCTATTTGTCTGACTCTGAATTCAAAAGGAAATAATCCTAAAATGATAATACAGACTGTACATGGTTTCCCTTCCTTCCGAAGTTATGGCACTAGTTCCAGCAACCTCTCGTTAATTATAACGCAGTGATGAAATCTGCTCTTCTTGGAATTTTTCTACAGTGCAAAAGATGGTTGGCCACTCAGGGTCACTTCTTGAAGCTGTATAAATTCTCCAAAGCAGTGAAGGTAAAGATAAATTCCAGTCATGTCCAACTCTAGGGGTTGGTGCTCATCTCCATTTCTTAGCCGAGGGAGCCAAGGTTGTCCAAACTCATTTCTGTGGTCATAACTATACAACAAGGTGCACTGAACACTGTTATCTTCCTATTGAAGTGGTACCCATTTATCTACTCACATTTTCATGTTTTTGAACTGCTAGGTTGGCAGGAGCTGGAGCAACTTACAGGAGCTCAGCACTCAGGCCTTGAACCCTGGGCTGTCAGTTTTCCAGTTGACAAGTTAAACATCTTTAACTACTGAGCCATTGCAGCCCCCCCCCCCCCAATCCATAAACCAATGAATAAATCCATCCTTATTCTTCCTTTCAATACTAACAGCTTCCTATTCCTTCTCAGTGGAAATGGATGGGAAGTAATATACAGAGTAAATTCAAATTTATTTTGATTCCTGGTCCTGTCCTCAATAAATAACTACCTGCTTATTTATTCATTGAGGACAAGAAGATGACAGTGGTTTGCCATTGCTTTCTTCCATTCTCCACCTCCCCACTCCCACTCCAATTTCCTATTTGGTGCTATGGTTTAAGGATTTCCTGGTGGTCTCCCATCCAGGTACTAGCCAGGACCAGCTGTCAGATGTAAAGAATCAGGACCATTTGTTTTGATTGCAGCATAAACAACTTATTGAAACCTAAACACAAGAATCTAGTCAACTAATGGTCAGCATTGAATTGGTTGTAGGTAAAGGCTGATGGAATTCAAGAGGAGGGGAGGTTGGACTTAGATCTCTTGTGGCAACACAAGGATTCTAAACTGGGGATGTCTTTACTCCACCTTCCAACTTTGCCTACTCTTCTACCCTGCTTAGTTTTTGCAAGGCTGGTGAAGTGCTGCCACCTAATGGCAAATGCAGGTATGCTATTTAACAGACCATACAGGTAGTTCTCAACTTTTGACCACTTGTTTAGCAACCGTTCAATGTTATGATGGAACTGAAGAAAGTGAGTTATGACTGATCCTCACATTTCCCATGTTTACACGATTGTGGTTCAAGTGTCCAGCAACTGGCATGTATTTATGATGGTTGTAGTATCTTGGGGTGACATGATTACTATTTGTGACCTTCCCAAATGTCCTATGACCAGAAACATCAACGGGGGCAAGCCAGATTCACATAATGATCAAGCTAAAAAAGTCATAAAGGTCAGTCCAGCATTATGAACCTTCAGACCATGGCATCCTTCCAAATGTGTAGAGTGGAGATCGGCACCTTCCAAGTGTGTAGAGCAGGGGTCGGCAACCCGTGGTTCTGGAGACACATATGGCTCTTTCTGCTGCGGCTCCCGGTCACTGGTTGGCTGCACAATTATTAGGGCTTTTGGTTAGGACAGGTAGAGGAAAAAGGATGCTGCACCAGGAGATTCTATGGTGAGGGAACTGGACTTCCGGTTGGCTCCAGAATTGAACGGGGGACTTCTGGTTAGGACCTTTGTGGCTCTTTGAGTGTTTAAAGTTGCCGACCTCTGGTGTAGAGGATTGTCCTTTTTGATAGCAATAGCACTTAGATTTCTATACTGCTCCATAGGGCTTTATAGCACTCTCTGAGCAGTTTACAAAGTCAGCATTTTGCCCCTGCAACAATCTGGCTCCTCATTTTACTGAACTTGGAAGGATTGAAGGCTAAGTCAAGTTTCAGCTAGCCGGGATCAAACTCCTGGCTGTGGGCAGAGTTAGCCTGCAATACTGCATCGATCACTCATGGACAGCAGCTTTTCTCAGATCAGCCTGTTAAAGCCTCTCTGAATAAAATTATTCTTCATTACAGGTGTTTTTTTTGTGTGTTTTTTTTTAAGTTTTGAAATCCTGCAGACATCACCCATCAAGAATTAAGAAGGCCAATGGTCTCCTTGTACAAATCACCTTTCTTTGCAATATTATTCTTGACCCTACAGGGGGCAGCAAAGAACAAGAAAACCGATTTTCAGGGTAAGTATGGTTGCTGAATCTTAATTGCCATTCGGGATTTGATTTATAAGGTTTTAAATTTTCACTTTAGGGAAATAGTAGGCCTTTTTCCTGCTTGTTTATAAATTACAGCCAGCGGCTTCTGGTTATACATATCTGAAAGCAAAACAGAATATATGCCCATTATGTAGTTTAATGAGCAAGCAAATGGCTCTCCCGATAAATGTATGGGAACCTCTGAGCCTTGTTTGTAATTGCTTCTGTGCTTTTCTCTGGCCTCTTTTCCCTTTCTCTTCTCAGATCCAATTTCCTTTCCAGCCTTGCATTTCAAAGTTCACAAGAAAAGACTCAGATATGAGATCTGGTATATTATGATATACGGATATGACACCTCAAGAGAGGGAAGACAATCAACTAGACTTGAAAGAAAAGCAGACTTGTACACCCCACACATAAATTAAAATATCCCTTTGTATATTATGCCAACTTTTGTTTCCTTAGACCAGTGTTTCTATGCCTTGACAGACTTCAACTCCCAGATTTCTTGCTGGCTTGCCGGCTGGAGAATTCTGGGAATTTGCTGGCTGGGGAATTCTGGGAATTGAAGCCCGCACATCTTAAAAATTGTCAAGGTTCAGAAACACTTCCTTAGACATCGATCCTAGCAGATCTGGGATATCCTGGTCAACTTAGATATCTGCAGGATCTTGAAAATATACCTTTGTGATGACAGCTGTTGCTCTCTTAAAATAGTATCTCTACAGATGTTCCAATAACTTCTCATTTCTATCTTTTCTAAGTTGGCAAACTCTTAATTATTTCACTCACCTTAGGGGCAGGACACCTCAAGAGAGGGAAGAAAATCAACTAGGAAAAAAAAAAGCATACTGGACAGCCACTGGTCTGAAATGGTATAGTACAGGGGTGTCAAACTGGCGGCCAGCAGGCCAGATGTGTCATGCGCAGGCCAAGCCCACCCCAGCTCCACAAATGGGAAAAATATCATGAAATGTTATGTGACAGCAATGTGATATGGTGAGTTTGACACCCGTGGTATAGAATCTCCTGCTTGAGTAGAAAGTTGGACTAGAAGACATCCATGGTCTCTTCTCTTCTCTTCTCTTCTCTTCTCTTCTCTTCTCTTCTCTTCTCTTCTCTTCTCTTCTCTTCTCTTCTCT
>JANHFL010004027.1:17956-41486 GCA_032468155.1 Oxyrhabdium leporinum | reverse complement strand
GAATAGCTTGACTCCCTCTTCTTTGTGGCAACCCCTGAGATATTGGAACACTGCTATCATGTCACCCCTAGTCCTTCATCTCATTAAACTAGACCCAATTCCAGCAACCGTTCTTTATATGTTTTAGCCTTCAGTTCCTTAATCATCTTTGTTGCTCTTCTCTGCACTCTTTCTAGATGTTGAGATATAAAATGAGGACCACCTGTATTCTTTTAGAAACTTTGGAAGAAGAGGAACTTCCTTAGAAAAATTCCAAAGAATTATCTTTAAAGAAAAGATATATAAAATTACATATTTCTGCTTTAACTATAAAGCAGACAGAAAAATCCAACTGATTCAGTTTTAATTATTGTGACGGAGAAAAGTTCTGTTTTATTTATTTTATTCCACCTTTCATCTAATTTGAGTACTGCATTGCAAATAATTATACAACTACTGACAACACCCAGACTCTCTGCCAGAAAAAAATAAATAGGACTTCCATGTCAACAGGTATTCTGTGTCAATGTTTCAGCATAACTGTCCAGGAAGTTTGATTGGTTTGTTTTAAAATTTTTACTTACTTCAAAAAACAATTTTCTAGATCTGCTTTAGTTAGTTACTGATAGGCACATCCTTATTATCGAGTTACGATTTTAGGAGGTTTGGTTTTTCTCAACACTTGGGAGAAAAAGAAAGACTAGAATGCTGTTTAACTTTCAAAGATAATATGAAAAGGGTAGTAGAAAATTCCCAAGAATGACATATTTCAAGAGGACTAAATCAGCAGAACTCAGGGTTATAATTTACCATCTGACGGAGGAGATACTTTTGGAATCTTGTAAGAGATATTTTGTTTGTCTCGAATAGTTTGAGAGTTGCAATTTTTGCTTTTATTAGTACAGACTTGTTCTGATTGGCTATTCTACAGTCATTGTTATCCCTATAGAGAAATCCATCATGATTTGGCCAAAGTGGTGAGCAGTGGTCCAAAATCTTAACCCAGCTTGGCTTTGCAATTTGCTGAAAACAGCTGCATTCCTAGAACACCTTTATTATTTTCAAGAGGAGTATATTGGTTAGGGAAAATGGTGGCATGTAAGATGAGTTGGGGGAATGAGAACAACCTTGTATCACTTAGCTAGTAGTAGCCTTCTAATGAAAGACAACACTAAGTTTTTGCTAGAGAAAAACAGTAGCATAAGGATGTTGCCATCTGCATCTGGTACAGAGACATGTAGCTGAGGTGGAACCTGGATTGTATATTGGAACAGGGTGGGAGAGAGAAAACCAATGATGTCATTTGTAACTATGTTATATTAAATCAAGCTATAAATGAGTGTATTGACATATGCTAAATCAGGGATGTCAAACTCCTGGCCCGTGGGCCAGATGTGTCACATGCTGGCCACGACCACTCCCAGTTTAGCGAAGGGGAAAAAAGTTGTGATATGTCACTTGACTATAACGTGTCATCACGGGTTTGACACCCCTGTGCTATAGACCATTGTTTATAAACTATAACAGTTGACTTTTCACAATAGGCTATGCTAAAACCAAGCAAGTCACATAGTTTAGCATGGCTTAGAGAACCAGTTCTTGCATTGTTTGAAACATAAATGAAGCCAGTTGAGGCTACTTGGCCTTTTCCTACCTCATTGTTTGTATTTTCTTGTGGATAACTAAGAGTGTGTCACGTTCCGGTGTCCTGCGGAAAAAAGCCAGCAACACAAGTTGGTTCATAAATGTTTACTGGAACTGTGGACCTGGCATGAAGTGACCATCCAAAATGAAATACAAGCTCGTGCTACCATGGTTAGTTCACCTACCCCTTAAATGTGCTCCACCTATACCCCACCCTTCCTAATTACCGGCCCTGCCCCGTTAACTACTGGTCACATCCCTAAACACCCATCCCATCGCGCTTGGTGCCTGCTCCCTGCCATGCAGCTATGCTCTGATGAGCAGCTGTTCCACCCAAAGCAGCCACCCACACTCCGACGCTCAGCTGCGGACTGACGCTCAGCTGTGCTGCCCGGAGCTGGTTACTGGTGAGCCAGGGGGATGCGGGGATGTGATGAGGGCACGTAGGCAGACCAGGCTCCTTCCTCTCCGTGTGCCAGAGCAGCATGGCCGTTGTTGCCCATACACGTGTGGCTTCTCCTCCCCCTGCCTGAATGGCGGCCCCGGGCCATCTGGCGGTCCGGGGCTGACATGTGGCCCTCTACCAGGGGGTCGATACTTGGAAGACAAAGGACAGTGTTAGCTACCTCCTGTGCATCCATTCCCCCCCCCTTTCAGTTTGTTCGGGTTCTGTCAGTGGAACCGCTTTATCAGTCAAGGGGCTCTCATATCCTCCTCCCTCACCCATGACGCCTCTGATAGGGAATACCCCTTCCAATATACCAGATATTGGATTCGTCCTCTCTGTCTACGAGAGTCTAGTATCCATCCCACCTTGTAGTGCAGTCCCCTCCCACCTGGATAGGAGGAGGCACCCGTTGTAGGGGCCTCCATATGGTAGCTATTCTCACCGGACGTAGGAGGCTACTGTGGAACACTGGGCGGGTCTTTCGCAGAAGTGAGGGTAGTTTGAGCTCTACTGTAATGGGATTAATGACCCGTACTATTGGGAATGGCTCCAGAAACTTTGGGGTTAACATTTTACTGGATACTATGAGCCTAAGGTATTTTGTGGAGAGATATACCTGCTCCCTCACCATAAAGGGCTCCTGGGTCCTACGTTTCTTCTCTGTTTGATTTTTATAGGCTTCCACCGAGTTTCCCAATGCCTCCTTGGTACGCTCCCACGCCTGCTGCATTCTCGTCAACCAGTCCTTCAGGTGCACGTTTACAGGAACCTCTCAAGGGCACTCAGGTATTGGGACAAATTCGGTTCCATTCATGATGTGGAAGGGGGTAAACCCAGTGCTGCTATGCACTGAGTTATTATAGGCTACCTCGGCGAATGGCAACAGATCGGCCCAGTCTGCTGGTACTTCACATAATAGCGTAGATATTGCTCCACCATCAAGTTGGTTCTTTCGGACACCCCATTAGTAGCAGGGTGGAATGCTGAACTGAGCCCTTGTGAGGACCCTACCATCTTAAGAAATCCCCTCCAAAATTTCACAGTAAACTGCACCCTTCTGTCGGAGATAATCCTATGTGGTATACCGTGCAATCGATAAATGTGGGCGATAAAGAGCCGTGCCAGTTTACGGGCCGATGGGAGGCCAGGACAGGCCACAAAGTGGGCTTGCTTCAAGAATAAGTCTATGACAGTCCATATCACAGTATTGCCACGGCTGTCTGGCAGGTCTACTATAAAATCCATAGCTAGTTCCTCCCAGGGTTGGTTGGGATTTGCTACTGCCTGTAATAGACCAGGTGACTTTCCTGGTCGTTTTTTCATTGTGGCACGAATGGGGTAGCTGTGTACATAGTCCTCCAGGTCTTTCTTCATTCACAGCCACCAAAACTCGCGGTTTGTTAAATGGAGGGTCTTTAGGAAGCCGAAATGCTCAGCAGTTTGGGCATCGTGGCATCTGTGCAACACAGCCAGGCGTTGCGAGTCTGGCACATTTTTGACCCTTTCCACATGAGGCTGTCATGCCATGTAAGTAGTTGCCAATTTACTTGGAACCAAGGGTCAGTGAGCAACGCTGTTCGTAGGGAATGGGAAATATCATCCCTAGCTTTCCCCCCCTGATTCCATACCCCAGCTTCTTTCATCTACACATGCCATCTTTGAAGGCTTTGGCACCATAGCATGCACCACATCTTCCTGGGTGCCATTGTATTGCAGTTTTCTCGATAAGGCATCCGCCAGAAAGTTCCTTTTCCCCAGGAATATACTTTAATGTGAAGTTGAAGCGCCTGAAGTACAGTGCCCACTGGACCTGTTTGAGTGATAGTTTATGCGGGGACTGTAGGGCCTCAAGATTTTTATGGTTGGTCCATACCTCAAAGGGAGTCGCACCCTCCTCTAATAGATGCCACCAGGTCAAAAGGGCCCACCGTACAGCAAAGGCTTTCTCCTCCTATATAGCCCATCAACGTTCAGTATTGGTAAGTTTGAGGGAAATATAGGCGCAGGGCTGTAGTTTGCCCCCCTCATTGAATTGTAACAGCACAGCCCCCCACACCCACGTTGCTGGTGTAAGCCTGGACCACAAAAGGCTTGGTGGGATCCGGGTGTTCTCAGCGAGTAATGCCCTCAGAGCTTCGAAGTTTCCTGGGGATGTCAATCTGGGAGTCCCTCATCACCACCAGCTGCGATTCATCGGCTGTTGCTGCTTGGATCAGCTTGGCTCGTGGGGCTGGAGTGGTACAGTCAGCCACCCAGTGACCTGGTTTCTCACGCCTAAAACACAGCATAGGTAGCTGGCTTGGCATAGCCCTCTCCGGTTGGGTCATCTGAGGGGCCGGTGGTCTGGGCCATCTTTTGGAACTTGGATCCAAGAATTTGTGTGGCCATATCAGCGCCTCCCCTTTGGGCTTGTACTCCTGCATATCGATTTCCAATTCGGTAGCCGCTGGACACCACAAGTGTGGAGGCAGACCCCCTGTACACACAACCAAGCGTGGAGGCAAACCCCCTGTACACACAAGCTTGGTGCGCCTTAAACTGGTGCACCAGCAACCGTTCCGGCCAGCCCCACAGCTTTCCAGCTAGTCTCCTAAAGTCCCGAATATAATCCACAACAGGCGTGTCCTTTTGCTGTAGTGCCGGTATCTCTCCCTCAGACCTTTGGGCTCTGGTGTTATCCTCAAACCATTCCCACAGAGCCCCTAAGAATAGCACAGCATTCCCCAATTCCCAGCCATGTTCACTGTAGAGGTCAGCCAACCAGTCCACGGCCTCGCCCTCCAACACCGCTGCTATGGCCATTACCATAGCCCGCTGGGATGGGTAGAGATGCACATACTGGTCCAGGTAATCTATCACTTGGCCCAGGAAAAGAGCCATCTTCTCAGGACCTCCGTGAAAGGTAACTGGTAATGCTGGTGGACCCCACATCTGGAAGGTCCCGTGACCCTGATTGACACCCGGTGGCCACTGGTGGTGGGCTGGGAACAGTCGGTGGTGCCCATCGGTAGCCGCTTCCCCCTGGGTGTCCTGCAGGTCCTGCACCAGCTCCAGCCTCCGTCCCTTCAGCCATGCCTCACAGCTAGCCCTCTCCGGCAGAGGTGCTAGCAGAGGTAATGATGATGCAAAATGCAGGCAGCACAAACTTCCTGTCACATTCTGGTGTCCTGCGGAAGAAAGCCAGCAACACAAGTTGGTTTGTAAATGTTTACTGGAACTGCGGACCTGGCACGAAGTGACCATCCAAAATGAAATACAAGCTTGTGCTATCATTGTTAGTTCACCTACCCCTTAAATGTGCTCCACCTATACCCCGCCCTTAATAATTACTGGCCCTGCCCTGTTAACTACTGGTCACAACCCTAACCACCCATCCCGTCCTATCACGCTTGGTGCCTGCTCCCTGCCATGCTCCTATGCTCTGACAAGCAGCTGTTCCACCCAGAGCCACTGCCCAGGCCCCAATGCTCAGCTGTGGGCAGACGCTCAGCTGTACTGCCCAGAGCTGGTTACTAGTGAGCCACAGGGATGCAGGTATGTAATGAGGGCACGTAGGCAGACCAGGCTCCTTCCTCTCCGTGTGCCAGAGCAGCGTGACAGTTGTTGCCCGTGCGTGCGCTTCTCCTCCCCCCACCTGAATGGCAGCCCTGGGCCATCTGGAGGTCCGGAACTGACAGAGTGATTATGGAGCAATATTTTTAACCAACTTAGCCATTTGTATTCTTTGCAATCTATTGGAATTTTGGAAAAAATGCATGTGTACAGGGGTTTAGATTCTTAGCTGTCTGTCTATCAATAGGATAACCCCCTGTAGCAGAAACCAGTGGAGCAAATTTTGTATGGTGGGAGAAGACAGCAAAAGAAGTTCAAGTTCAAAAATGGATTAGATCTTGCCATGGCTTTGAAGAAAAGCTCCCTCTCGGAGAAGAGGCTGGACAGTGAGTCAGAATATTGTCAGCTGCTGTAGTGTAAGTTCTTTTCCTCCTGATTGTGTGGCCCAGAGTGCACAGTATGCTGCCTGCCCTATGGATCCCAGTATATACTTACAGACAAAAATGTAGAAACATAATAAAAGGAGAGAGATGACCCCCCTCCCCCAAAGCAATGCACCAATTCTGATTAATTTTTCATACACATAAACACACCTAGAAGCGCCTTACGTGCCCTGGCCTGATTATATTCTCAGACAGACAATACATGATAGAGACAGTATACCCATGTATACACACACACACACACACACAGATCATTTTACAGAAGAAATTACAAATGCCTCCTATGACCCCTGCTGGTAAAAGTATTGGAGAAGATTCCAGCAGCCATGCTTTACATGATTTCCCTACCAAGTTGTTGTCTAAGACAAACTTCTTCAACAGGATGTTCTTGACATCACTACCAAAAAGTTGTGATCTTAATCCAGAAGTCCCTAAAATCTTTTTGAGCCAAGGGCACAATAACAAACCTAAAACCTTGTTATTCAACTTGGGGATACAATGGCTGCCTTTAGGGTTGTGGCTTTTGTTGACAAGGCACTCAATACCGGTTCACTAGAAAGCAAACTGGTAAATTTGTGCTCTGTTACCTTCTCAAGTTTTTCTGTCAGCCAGAGGTTTTCTTTATCCTTTGAACAGATAGCCATTAACCAAGCCAGCTATGTAACATTTCTATTTTCTAAGTTCTCTATAGATCCTATATGACTTTAAAGGAAATTTTTGAAATAAAAGATAATTCTGGAGGTTTGTGCTTTGCTCTTTACTATACCCCCCTTTCCTTTAAAATATAATATTTTAAAAAATAAAATGAGAGCAGATCAGGGATCCTGATGATGCCAAGTTCATGATCATATTCTACACATAGTTGTTACAGTGAGGATCTCATCATTAAAGCAAACATAAAATAAACTGTGGTTGCCCATACTATATGTCAAAGACACATTGGAATAATAGTTTGAACAAAATGTCAGCCTTTCCTTTTAGGCTAAGAATTTTGGAATTCCAGTCCAAACATCTGGCGGGCCTGACCTTTTTTTTAAAAAAATAAACAATCTGTACCACTTGCCTTTAACAGCAGCCCTTCATGTAGATGACAAACAGGCTGTATGAATGTAAAGGAACAAAAATGGGCAACCTCTGGTGGTCACGACGATGCTGAACTAAAGTTCCCCAGTGCCTCAGTCAACATAACCAAGGTGGGAGATGCTGAAAGTTGATGAAAACATCTGGAAGGTAATCTGTTTCCCACCCATCTGGCTGGAAATGTTATGGGAGCCAAACCCCAGACTGACTGAAGCATACTAGATTGGGAGAGGCTCTTCTGATGAGAAACAGCTTCATATTGCTTTTTATTATTTTTGTTTATTAAAAATTAAAATGTTAATTTAATGGAAACCTAATTATGGTTCTAATAACATAACTGTTATATGAGCAAAATTACAAGATGAATTTATATATTTACTTATTTCAAGGACTTCTGTGCTGCTTTTCAAAGCATTGATATTCCTGAAGGCAGCATACATGTTATAAAGCCTTTGTAAAATTAACAATATCCAAATTATTAAGTTGGAAGAACAATTTCACTTTAGGCCAACTATCCTGAAGCATATGTTTAAAGTCTTTTTCGGTAAAATGCAATTTTAAAATTTAGCAACTGTTTTTAACTTTTGACTCTGAGCAGTTGGTTATTAAGATAGGTGACTATATAAATGTTTTAAATAAATATAAATAAGTAAACTAAATGCAGACTGAAATAAAAACTTTTTTTACAAAAACAGGCCAACAATTGTTTATTTTTGCTTGACTTCCCCCATTCCAAATGAAGTTCTCAGAGATGAATACAAAATCTCTGAGGCTTATATTTGCAGTAGGTTAATCTGGTAGGGAACACAATCCTCCAAACAGTATGTTCCTGAATAATTCTTTATAAAACAAAGATTAATAAAACTCTTCATTTAAATTGGAGTATAATTCTTATTACTAGAGCTCACTGATGTATTTCCTCCTATCTTCTATGTTTTACTGGCCAATGTGTTGTTTGCATGATATGTAAAGCCATACAGTTTGAAAATAAAAGTTGTTTGCTGGTTTTGAATTTCAGTTTGTATTCAGAGAAATGGCAGTCACATGAGTTGCTAATCTTTGGCTGAGCCACTCACCTGGGATAGATAGGGAGCTACAACAAAAGATAGTATATGTAGCTCAGGGTTAAACTGTGGAGCACTGAAGATGTTACCTAGTTGGGTAATGAAACATCTACAAGCAAATCACCGAGCTCAGAGGGTATAACAGACTCCATAGAAAAGGAGTTGTTTAGGTGGTATTAACATGGTGATGTAGGTACCTATTAATGGATGTTTCCTATTAACTAATGACTGTGGTTTAGGACAGTTTATGGAGACACCCATTTGCATAGTCCTGGTTCATACATTTGCTAAACCATGGTTTATAAATCAAAATGGCTGAGTTTGCACAATATAACAAGCCAAAGTTCAATAACCCATGTTATAGTTTAGCCCAATCTGTGAACACTGACAGTGCCTAAAAACACATTGTGCAAAACAAATCTCTAGAGATCATGCAGTTTTGCTATGGAGGACTTGGATTCAGTATAGGAGAGCTTATTTTAATAAGACAAAGGGCACCGAATATGTCTTGACTGTGCCTGTTAAAACAAAGAAAAGCCAGCCAGTTTCAGTTGAATTTGCACATAAGAGCACTTTGCATTTCAGAATAAATAAATCAAAAAAGAACATTTGGAAAGCCTATTTCAACAAAGAAAAGGAGTTAGAACGTAGTAATGGTGAACCTCTTCCACAAAGATAGTTTTCCAAGATACTATCAAGGTGATCAAGGAGAAGATTGTATAATCAGGATTCTCAAAAATCCTTGCTACAAATACAAATCTCCACCTTGGCTTTAATATGCACTGGAAGGTGCTGAGCAAACAGACTTTGACAAATCCATTTTTTCCATAAAACATAGAAAGTCATCTCTTGAACAGAAGCAAAAGGAAATCAAATATGGCAAATTTTTCTATGGTTTTTTTGTGATGAAAATATATAGTTTTCCCATTTGTTTACTAGTTTCCCTGAAGTAGTTTTCATTGTGAAGGTGGTTTCAAACATGAGGTATTAAAATAAACAATTGTCTAGCAATATTCTAAACCACAAATAACATCTGGATTCACATTGAATGTTAAAAGGAAAACCAAATAAACGGCATTTAACATGGGGCGTTAACAATAATGGGGACTTTGACAGGAGCCGGGGAGCAAGGAGGCCTACTTCTTTTCTTTGTGCACTGTGACACCACACAGATTTATGAAAGGGAGAATGCTTATGGCATAATAACATAATGCTGCTTGTCATTGTGAAAAAAGGAGCAAGATCCTGCAGATATCTATGACAATAGCGAAGATGCCCAATGCAACCATGTAATTGAAGTTCCACCCCTCAATGTCGCATGTACATACAAAGGGACAAGGGTTCGAGCATACGGTTATAATTGTCATCTTGATTCCCCTCTCTTTAATAGATCTTGAGAATTTTTATACTGTCCTCAGAATAGAACTAAATGTGCCAGTTAAGACGGACTTGGTTCAATACTTTTATTCAAAAGGGGAGAGATTAAAATACAGGTTTTTAATGCAAACATTGTACCTCAAATTTTATACAATATAATATAATCGACAATAACATAATCCAACTGCCAGCTATATTTTTAAGAACACTTGTCAATGTTCCAAATTGTGTTCCAAATTCTGTTATTCTCCTGGAAACTGGGCAATGCCCTCTGAAAACAAAAACCTGGCTATGTGCTGTTAACATTTTGGTTTCAAATACATGTTCTCAAAAACAAGGAAGGACTGCTATAGTTGATTCAAAGATTCTTAACAGAGGTGCGAAGTTTAAATTGGTGACCCTAAATTTTGGTTAGGTTGTGATCCTAATTACTTGTTTTCCAGGGATATGACATAGCATTTTATTATATTCAACAAAGATTACAGAGAAACTCAGTACAGGAATTAATTGTGAAAGCCATATACAGGTTAAAATTTTACCCACAGATAAAAATTACATTGGCAACAGCCAAATTTTTAACTATGGCTATAAAAGCCAGGTCTTCAGTAACACATTAGTAATTTCAAATTTCAAATGTTTTATATAATATTTATCAAGTTATATTCATTAAACTGTTTGATCTAATGTCAAACTTTGATTATACATATACTTTGCTATTTGGGGTTTTTGAGCATAAATATAATTATGTATGTCGGTCAACTATGTAGTCTTACATTAGAAGGTGTTTATTTCTTTAAGTTTCAAAGATGATAAAATATTTTAGCTTAAGCAAGAGCTTGGGAAACACTGGGTTCATACATCATGCTAAGACATAATGTTGTTTGACTGTTTTCAGTTTATTATTAAGTACAAATCCAGCCAGTGCCATATATAAACCATGGCTTAGTAATATATATAAGCCCAACCCATTGTGGCCTATACAGTAAATTGAAATTGAGCTTTAGGCAAGTCAAATGAGGCATAACAATAAAATATAAATTTGAGATGTGTATTCCACCTTTTCCTTGGGAGAAAAATCAATGTAAAGATGCTTTTCACTCATTAGATTTACATTCTGATGTATCTCTAGCCGGTGCAAGCAGCATAACTATCACTCCCTCCTCAAACACTTCCCACAACAATCCTGTAGAGTAGACTGGGCGGAAAGAAATTAACTGGCCCAAAATCACCTAATAAGATGTTTATAATTAATTGATCAACTGTATATGCCACCCAGCTCTCAGTGATTCTGAGTGGAATACAGATGTTGGAAAAACATTAAAACAAGAAAACAATACAACACAAAACAAAAAAGACTGCAGAGATAAAGGCAGATGGGAACAAAGAAAAAGAACAGGGTTTCAATCATGCTTGCAAAGAGTCATCAGCACCCTTTAAAACAGCAGCAGGGTAGGGGGCATTTGAATCTTGGGGGAAACCTCATTCCAGAAGACAGGCACTATCACAGAGGGCACATTTTTAGAATCCCAATAGCTGGCATTAATCTAGGGAACTCAAGAGTGTGCCAACCTGCCAAATCAGATCAGCAGGGCAGATGTTATGAAAATAGGCAGTCCCTCAAGAAACCAGATTCTATGGCTGGAAATGGATTTAAATCTAGATTTCTTCATTCCTTGTCTAACACTATAACCCAAGGGTTTTCAAACTCTGTGGAATCATTTAAAAAAATAATAATCCCAGAACACTCCACCCCACAACCATGAGGCCAAGTTCTAATGACAGAAAATTGGCTACATTGAAGTCAACCTTTTCTTCCATTAGCCTCTCACATAACTCTTCACAGAATCAAATTGTTGCAGAATCCTGACCTTCCATGGAACATAGATTGAAAAACCCTGCTTTTATCAATATGTCTTTCTGGCTCTCTGGTTAGCATGAATTGAGGCACAAAAACAAAGTTAAGAGTTGGCTTCAAATTTTGGTGTTCATTGGAAATAGTGGCTGGTCTGAGGCCACAGAACCTCACAAAATGGAGGATTAAGATGAAAAGATAAAAAAAGATGTTACCAGATTTCAGAAGGATCTGGTAGCATCTTTTCAAATTTAATTTGTTAGTTGGAAAAGGTGCTGCCAGACTCACGAGTTTTAGCTATCACACTCTAACAGGGCTATCCAGAAATGCTGGGTTTGGAGGAAGTAATCTAGCCTGAATTAACTACTAGAAAGAGTACTCTATGGTATACTCTGCTCCAAAAGTGAGCAACAAAGAATAACAATTCTGGTTGATTTCTGTGCCTTTAAGGAAATATTGGAAGACCCATTTTTTTTTTGTAAGGAGAATTTATATGGCTAACATTGGATGGGGGGGGAAAGGCAGGGGTTGGGCCATAACTATTATAAATAAAACTTCATGCATTCCTTTTATCATCTCATATTTTCGTCCCTTCCCCTTGAAGTATTGCTGCTGTATTAAGCATTATAAGTATTACTGCCCTCCAGGTATTACATATTACAGTACTGTGTGGTCTTTTGATGTTTTTGTCAGTTTGAACGGCTGTGAAACTTTATTCCAACACTATATTTTTTATTTCTTAAAAAAAAAAACCTGACTAGTTTCACACATCCCGAATGAGTTTGCTTAACTAGGATTTACCAGTTAAATAGCACTTGGCTGAGTTTGTAAAACACACTAAGATGAAGCCAAACCAATTTCATTACATACTGTAAAAGATTTAGGGCACTATATGAACTTAACAAAATAGTTTATTTTTATTAATGTTAAAAACTTGTATGAATTTTGAATCAATTGTTTTCCCATCTTTTTTTGGGTATGTTACTTTAAAAAAAAGTTATTGCATTGTATCTAATGAAAATCGTTTTGAGATTTTTAACAATGAGAAGCGATCTAAAAATATAGAGAAAATCCTTACACTGAATTATCTGCGATTTATTCCTACACTGCCTACGTAGCCCAGTAAGGCAGGTCTGCGTGTCTCTCCTCCAGAGTAGGACCCATTTAGTTCAGGGCTAGGTAAACGCACCTAGGTCGGCAGCCTCCAAATGCCAAAGCACCGCCGAGTGAACCGAGGAAGCAAAGAAAAGGGGCGCGCTGGTAAACTGGGAGGCGGGAGGAAAGTGGGCGAGAGCTTCCTGAAGGATGTTTTGTGAGTCTGTACGTTGGCGCGGGAGGCTGCCGTTTGTTATTATTTATTTTAAAAAATTGAATGGAAACAAGGAGAGGAGCATGCCGGGCGGTAGGACCCCGCGGGCGTTCCGGGGAAGAGACAGAGAGAGTGTGTGCGCGAGTGAGTCAAAGAAGGGAAAGGAAGGGAAGCTGGAGGAACTGGGAACGGCAGCAGCTCCGCTCCAAGCCCACAACGCCCAGCTTGCCTCGTTTCTCTCTTTCAAAGGGAGCCTGGATAGAGCGCAGGAGCCCGAGCCCGGTCGCCTTCGGCCGCTGGCAGCCTTTCTGGCCTCCATTCATAACCGTTGCAGGCGAAGAGCTCCATGGGCTGATTCCCTGGGAGACCAGCGGTACCAGCAGCAAGGCGGAGGCGCCTGCAACAGCTCGCCTAGGCCTCGGCTCCGGCCAGCGGCTTTCATTGCAACCCTTCCAGGCCATGTAAGTGAGCCGTCGCGCCGTTCCCAGGTTAGAGATGGGGAGGAAGCAGCTATGGGGCCTGCTCTGCCTTTCGGCTGCCCTTGCTGGCTCATTGTCTGGAGTGCTCGGCCGGGCTGCGCTGCACCTCTTTCTGCTCTCCCGCTGCGTCTGGTTAAGCTGTTGGTTTGGCAAATGGCTGGTTGTAAAAAGTGACACTCTCTTGCTCGCTTAGAGGCCTGGCCGGATTCAATTTCTTTATTCCTCTCCCCCTGTTCTCCGCCTCCCCCCCCCTCTCTTTTAGTGCATTGCAGTGGCGGCGGCTGTGCTGCTGCTTTCTGCAGATGGGCGCCAGGCTTTGGGCGCCAGGCTTTGGGCATGGTTTGCACCCGAAAAGGGAGGAAAAACGGCCAGGGGTCTCTAGGTGGGCGCGTGCGATAAGTTTTTTTGCCCTACTCCGCGCCCTCTCCGCTTGGGTCCTCTCCGTTTGTTTTCTTTTCCATCTCCCGTTTTCGCCGGGACCGGGCAGTTGACTCACGGGACAATTTTGACCCAAGTTGGAGGGAAGAGAGGAGCTGAAAGAATTTCCGTAGCGGGATCTGCCTTTGCAAGAGAATCGGATGCAAAGAATTGTCGCTCCGCTGGCTCCCCTCCCCTTTTCTCTGCGGTGTTTGTTTACCTCTGGCTTCCCCATTTGCTGGCCACAGCTGTTTGAGCAGGAAAGAGACAGGATCTCGCTTCGTCTTCCTTCTTTACTTCCTAGGTAGCCGAGTCTCTGCCTGCGCAGCAGCGAGGAAGGTGGGAGCTTTAAGGGAGCATCCAATATTTCTTTTCCTTCCCCCCGCCATTCAGCGCTAGAAAACCCAACGGCTCCCCCTGCGTCATCCCCTTGGGTTTGATTCGTTGATCCCAGCTTGGTAAAAGACACGCGGCGGGTTCACATGTTATGTTTCCAAGATGCATATACCCAGACAACGTGAATGAAGCTATGTCATGCTAGGAGGATGCATATTGGATAGCTGTAATGGTCCCTGTCTACTCAAGTGGAGTGTGCTCAGTTGCTTGCCAAAGCATGTGTACCACCCTCCACCCCTTTAAGTTAACTCTGGATAAAGTGAAATAACTAAGTATCCTTTGTCTTAGACTTAGAGTGTTATGGAAAAGTTTAAAGTTTGATCAATTTACTTTTTAAAATAAAAGGGGGTTTTCTGGAAGCCAAATTCTTAGGTGAACTCTGTATGTGTGTGTATCTTGGATAGAATGTTAGAATTCATGGTTTTAATGTCCTGAAAATGCCCCATTGATTTGAACAGTATTCATGAAGTCATACAGATTGTATAGTCTCTGCATTACAACATGTTCAGACTGTAAAGGTTCATAAACATGAGTAGTAGCTGCACAGGAGGATAGTATTTGCATGGGAGACTAACCATTTATTGTTGGCTAATATATGCTCACCTCTTCATATATCCTTTTAACCACAGACTATGCACCATGTGAACCTAAAGCAACCAACCTAAAGCAACCACCAATGAAATGTTCAGGAGCTGGAATTTGAAATGGAGGTTAGCTGTTGATTGCAAATTCCACTCCCTGCCATTTTTGGCACATGTGTATCTTTGTGTAAATGGTAGAGAACACTATGAACCTATACAGAAATAGTCCAGCCATACAAATACATCCAGTTTTCTTGCTGTGAACAATCTTGATAACTTAAAGATATGTTTTTGTGATGATAGAGGTAACATCTGAAAGGTCTGTTCTGTGGTTCCAGTGACTGCTGGCAGATGGGTAACAGTAATGCCAAGAAAAACAGCTTCTGCCTATGTTCTCCTCTTTAATATGAGAACCATTGGTGGTTCATAGATTGCACTGGGCCGTGGTTAGCCTTGGTTTATTGCGCACATCATAATTGGCTGGGTTCACACAGTATAGCATCCCCAAACCTAAACAATAGATATGCAACTCCCGTAAGCTGAAGGATGATTCCAGACTTTGCATGGCATGTCAAGAATTGCATCCAAAAAGAGGTGGGTCCCCTTTTGGAAGGGATGTGGGAATTTTAAAGCTTAATATTGGTATCAGAAGCATCTGCCACATTTAGAGCATCCATTTGCTCCTTAATGGTCTCTAAAATCCTCCCCAAAAGGAAAACAAACATGGTTTGGCTGTTGCCATTTTTGCATTCCTGCCCTAAAGCAAGATATGTAAACAAAGTTCTGGGTTCATCATGTTATGAACCAAAGCCAGTTCAACCATATGACGTCTTATCATTTTGTGTGAACCTATCCCGGTATTAAAACTAGGATCAAGAAAATCAGGATTCAGGTTCTTTCTGGAGAGTTCTTCCTTTTCTTCTTTTTGTTTTACCTGTCTTATCTGAGTACATACTAGAAAGTAAACAGAGTAACTTTCAGGGAGGAAGAATTTCAATGTGAGGACAGAATCCAGTTGCAGTCAAATTTTGGTTTGTGTAATTCATTCACCTTTGTCTTTGCTGTGAATATAACCAAAAAACAAGTCTCCTTTTACACTGTAGCATAATTTCTGGGTCTTTTTTTCCCAGGGCTGTCCAGGTTAATTATCACCACTATATTTGTTTATAGGTAAATGAACTTCAGAAGTTCTTTTGCTGTTACAACTGAACTATTGACTTTCTATTCATAGTCACAATATTTTCATTTAGTTATCTTGGACCAATGGAGTTATTAATGCTTTAAAACCTTTGTGCCAGAAATGATGGCTATTGAGGGAGATATTACCAGAGATAATATGTACTAGTGGAGGAAAGACTGTATGAAATGAACATGTAAATCAAAATCAATCAAAATATTTCTGATTTACCTATATCAAATTTATATTCTGTTTTACTTCAGGGTGTTCAAAATAGTTTCTTTAAGATTTGTTTTTCATTTATTCTTGCAAGGTCAGTAGAGAAAAAGTATCACAAGGTAAATTTTTGTCAAGGACAAAGTGAACCACAGGTTATCTGACACATGAATCAAATCCACCTAGGGTAAAGAAAAACTCTGCATGGTACCATAAAAAACTGGCACATACTTAAGATTTTGTGCTTGAACAACAAATATGTAGTAACAACACAAGGTAATGGACAGGTTGCTTTTTTCCTTTATTATGTGGAGAACTTGCTTTAAAAATTCAGTGCATTGACCCTTGACCTTCTTTTTTCTGTATTTTCAAGTTGTATAAGATGTTATCATGTCCAACAAAATGAATTGGTGGGATTCTAATGGAACATTTCTCCATGCTAAGTGTGATTCAAGTCCCCTGCACAAAAGAGTGGTTTATTTTACAATATGCATGGGAACTATCAGTAAACTTACAGGGGGTTTACTTTTGCTTTCCCTAAATGGTGTATAATAGGGAAGTCCCTGCACATTTCAAGCTTTTCCTGGGCATCAAACAAAGTTGCACATTGTCGTCTTCTTTGGAAAGAATCTGTTCACTGATATAGCCCAATAGCACAATAGCATATTTGTAGAAGGTGTCAGGTTAAATTTCTTGCATCCCAGATAAAAAATCCAAATAGGTAAATTGGAGTTGATGATGACCAGTACAACAAGTGATTAAGGAATAGGATTGGAGCAGGAAGGGTGACTTTAGGCCAGTCTCTCCATTAGATGCTAAGCAACAGAAGTTGCTAGATTCAATATTAACAAATTTAGAGCAGGCTGGGAAGATGAAACCCTGCAAAGTTTATGCCTGTCCACTCTTTGGTTGATGGACCAGTGGTCCAAATCTGAAGTTTGAGGTTGCAGGATGGCACATTAGTTTCTGAAAAATTGTCCTGCATACAGTATCTGCAATGCCTCCAGACGGTCATTGCAGCGCTGGCACAATGTTCTAATGTTCTAAGTACAAGCACTTTGCAGTGCTTGGTAATTTGCAAAGTTCTAGAGTTGCAAGTTACTCTGACTCTATGTAAGTGTGTGATAATATTAATGAAGTCAGAATATTATTCCATATATTTCAGTCTGTATTCCTGGGTCTAAAGCTGCTTTATTGATTCACTCATTCTGTATGACCTCCCATCTCACTTAAGTGGCATTGGATGGCTTATAACCGTTAGACCATTTTGCTTTGCTTAAAAATTATGGCTTCATCATATTTGTTTTTCTGGTATGATCATGTCTAATGTAAAATACAGTACTTATTGTCAACTAGGTCTCCCCTTCTTTCCTTTTCTTCCATCATCCTAAAAAGTCTGACTTGCAGTGGGATGCAGTAATGAAGTGTTAAAATTGTCATGCCAAATAACACAGATTTGTGTGCAACATAACATATACATTTCTTTAAACAATCCTACTTGTGTTAAAATGGCACGAATACTTTTCCAGATGCAGAGATGGGATGGGGGGTGCAGGTTTGCATAGGACCGTATTTAAAAACAATACTTGCAGTCTGAAATGGCAAATGCAAGATTGTGCCAGCTTCTCTTATCACAATTTCTGTAATATGGATCTATTTAAATGTCAAATTTTAAATGCAACTATGGCCAAATATTTCTAATTCAGGAACAGTTTTGTTTGCACATTTCAGTTAGCTTGCTGAAGCCTTATATGTGCAGTAGTTGTTATCTGTATTCTGAATTGTCACTACAATATGTAAACTGTTTTTCTGATTTTAGCTTTGGATATGGAATTGATAGGGACCTCTGATTCTCTGTATTTTGATATATCCTTTAGTTGCTGATTTTAAATATGGGATATGGCTTGGCAAAAAGGACATTGAATTCAAGATACGGGATTTGTAGTTTTCATTATTTATTGTCCCCATTGTCTGTATCCTTAATAATTCACAAATCAGAGGTCAGCAGATTTGGTTTAGCTTACTAAAGGTTGTCGACCCAGAAGCAGGGACAATGTTTATTTATTGTATTTATATCTGGTTTACATGAGAGTTTTTAATCTTAGCAGTCAGGTGGGTAGGTTCAATTGAGAAAGAATACACTCTAGACAGATGGAGATTTAAACCACAGTATCCTTGATTTATAGTACTCCATAACCATCTTATTCTACTGACTTTCTGCACAATGATGATGGCTGGAGGTTTATTTAAAGAAAGTAAAATTTTGTAAAGTATAGAAAGAGGGGCTGTACTAAAGACTGTAGTATGTAACCTTGTATATGAAAGTTACTTGTCACTGATGTCTTTACCTAGTTACAGTCCTGTTCACATTTCAAAGCATGAAATGAAAGGCATGTCCACTTTTTGAAATATTCTCTGCTAATCACCTGGAGGAAATTCTTGCTCACAACCTTGAGCTATTTGGAAGCATAGTAGAAAAAAGATAACTTGGAACTTGCCATACTACTTATTATTTGCATATGAGACATTTGGTGGGAGTGGAGGGTATGTTTTTATGTAAGAGTGCAGATGATGCCTAGGAATGATATTAATTGACATATTTAATTGTTTGGATTTTATAGCTCACACAAACGTTAAGAATACTCCAGTAATTTCAATTACACTTTGTTTCTTGGAAGGCAGCCCCATGAGGCTCATGTGAGACACACAAATGGAAAGCTACTATTCCAGTTAATTAATATTTATTCAGCCATGAAACTGTGCCCACTGTAGAGGGTGGAGGGAGTGGTTGGGTGAGTGGTGGTATTCCTTTATTACCAAAATATTTTCCTCTGGAAGCCAGGAATCCCTTATGTGTTAAATGAAGCTGGAAAAGCCAAATCTTACTTTCACAGGCATGTGAAAGTACAAGTGGATTCCACTTTCACTTTTTCATTTTCTTTGAAAGACTCTGATCGACCCAGCAGAATATGCAACTAATGGGTCTGGCTGAGGAAGGGGTTCAAACTGAAAGATCATGTTTTGACCTGAATGATCAAGTCATTGATGAGGAAATCCTCTTCCTGAGACTCTGCAAAAGAGCTGTCAGACTGGCAGTACTGAATCCCACTCTCTCTGCCTTTGTGACATGACTGAGCAACTTCCACAATCAAATGTCTTTGATTATTCTAAAGAGGCTGAAATAGTTGGCTTAGAATTGTCATGGAATCTTCTTCATGGAATAGTTTCAAATGAGGACCAGATGGCCATCTTTGGGGGATAGTTTAGTAGAGCAAAAGGTTTTATTTATTTGTAAATAAATAAAGCCATATTTGTATGGCTGTCCATCTACTGAAAGCAGTCTGAACAACGAATAAATAAAAACAAAACAAAATCCCAATCTGTAACATAAAAAGGAGCAAATTAAGGTCCCCAAGGAAGAAATCTAACAACCAATATACTTGCACCCATGTCAGACTTCATTGGCCCCGATACCTGGAAGAATAGCAAGGTGTTCATGGTCTTCAAAATATCAGCAGGGTTGGAGTCATCTGTGTCTCAGAAGCAGAAAGCTGTTCAAAAGTTGGGTGCTATGACAGAGAAGGAACACATCTTGGCTCCCCCGCCCCCCTAAAGTGACATTGCTTCACTGATGGGACACAGAGCTTGCCCACACTGTCCGATGTGATAGGATGGTAGAAACCATTGGGAGACGTGGTTCCACAATTGGAGTACATGGCCTCTAATATCCATTTCAACTCATAACCAACCATCTATTCCTGTTTAAGATGCATCTTTCTACCTTGGATTTTTTTTTTGTTTCTTTTGATGTGATTGCTGCTTTTGTGTGGGGTTTTATAATGTGCGCTTTAAATTTTCCTATATTTTATTTTTGTTCTGTAATTTTTCATTCTATAATTTCATTTTTCTGATGAAGAGCTATGCAAACTGAATTAATAAAGTAACTAGTATAGTTGACTTCCCTTACAAATGAGAAAAAGAGAAGGAATCTCTTTGTATTTTAAGTGATTATTGATAGAGATCAGCATTTTGTGACGGTAGCCAATTAGTTAATTTACAGGAGTGTCTTCTGAGCAGGGATTTCTTAGCTCTTGTTTATGTGGAGGGCATTGAAACTCTTCTTCTGCACTATGTCCATGTTTACATGAGAAGCTTAATAAGACCACAGTTCACAAGCTGTACCTTACATTTGTTGTGATAACATTCAGGAAAAGGGGATCAACCCTTGTGGCAGTGGCAGGTTTAAACAACACCATTTTTAAACTTCCATCACCCAACACATATCTATTTAGTTGAAAGATCAAGTAAAATAACTCGCAGAGAATTAACAATGGTACTACTACATTGATATCACATATGTTGAGGTTTGATTTGGCTTTTATTTTCAATACTTAAAGTCATAAACCATGATTTGCAGATTGTAGTGCCTGGATTCAAGCGGGCTGCAAAACCTGTATATATAAACCACATTATAGCATTCTTATATTATTGAACTACATCTTCCATCAGTCTTCATTATTAGCCATGCTGCCTTAGGCATGCTAGAAATTTAATATATTTGGAAGGTCAAGATAGCTTACTGCTGGTTTAACATAATTATGATTCTTCAAATTTAGGTCATCCTAAACGAAAAGGAATTGGGAGTGAGATTTGAATCAAGTAATGTTGAGAGGCCCAGATTTCTCCATTTCAAAAAAATATTTTGAAATAAAATAGGAACAAATTTCCCCTGATTTTCTTGTGAAATTATGATTATTTAATAAAGAGAAATAGGTTATATAAACCAGTAATTGGGTTAATAGGAGGTAATCATCCACGATAGCAGCACCTAATGATTGTGCTGATGTTGGGTAAAACTAACAGGATAAAAAATGTTTAATTCTTGGCTAGCAGACTACTAGAGGATCCCATGACCAGATGGTGAAGTTGAAAAAAATCTTGGAAGAAAGCAGTGATAAACCCTTTTTATATTGTTGCACAGACCTGGACTAGTCTGTGTAGATACAGGAATGAAGCTTAACTTTAGGGCAGGGTTTCCCAGCGTTGACAACTAGTTAGCCATGAATAGCAAGCAACAAGCCTAAACTGTAATCCCAAAACCTGATCCAAGAGGACTGTCTTCATCTTTTCCCTGAAAGACAATAGAATGGGGCCATTCTGATGGGGGGGGGGCGCAGAGGGGAGTCCCATGGGGTTATCCAAAATGCCAAAGTATCCATCCAACATCCACTGCCCAGCACCTCCACCAACCAGATGGGAGGGTAAGAATCAGAAATACATCTTACCAAATTGAATATACAAACAAATTATACTTGGAACAATCCAAAGATGACGAGGTACCTCTAAGCCATGAAGGGCTTTATAGGTGAGATAACACTTTGACCTGTACTTAGAAATCTATTGGCAACTAGTGAAGCCCCATAGAGCAGGGCCATCAAACTTGTAGCCTGCAGGCTGGATGCGTCACAAGCTGGCCATGCCCACGCCCGGTTTAGCGAAGGGGGAAAAAGTTGTGATATGTCACGTGATGCTACAAGTTTGACACCCTAACCCTAACCCTGCCATAGAGTAACTGTGATTCTATTAAAATGGCTGTTGCCCAGCTGCAAAACAGGCAGCTGCATTTTGAACCAGTTGTAACTTCCAAGCAGTTTTCAAAGGCAGCTCCACGAAGACAACACTGCAAGAATCCAATGGTAAAGCAATAAGAATGTGATTCATTACTTCCAGGGTATCTCACTTTAAAAACAGTTGCACTTGAGACAACAGCTAAAGTTGGGCAATGCTTCTGGCATCAGTCTCTACCTGCTGTCATTCAGAAACCTGAAGTCTAAGGGAACCTCCAACCACACTTGCTCTTTCTAAAGACCAAAAGTGGGATTAACCTGGAACTAGAGAGATTTCTGAATAACAGCCATACTGTCTTTCGGATACAGTTTCACCCTGTTTCATCCCATCCAGTCTCTCGCATCCTTCAAACATTACATTAAGAATTTTGCTGCATCTCCTGCTTGGCTCATGGTGGTGATGTTCTTCACCTTGAATTGATGGTGCCTCCTGGCACAGAGCATGACTGACGGGTTGAAATGCAGTATAGGAGCACACAATACTGTATTTTTTTATTTATATTTGTAATTTAATTATATTTAGCTTTCATGCATATTTTAAAAATTCAGATTATCTTTGCAATCTCTTTACTTAAGAGGTACTTTCTAGAAAACTTTTTTTGTATTTCAGAATGATGAATAGTATGAACATGTTATACGAACTCGATTTCGACTGAAAATGAAAGGCATGAATTCTTACCATTTTGAGATACAATACAGTACATGAAACTGCAATACAAAGCTTTAAAACAGGCTCAGTACTCTGCAATTTTTGAAAAATAAAGTGCTCCCAGTTCTGTTCACTGTAGGCAAAAACAGGGAAATCCCAGCTATCTGCTTTGCATTGTAGCTCTTGGATCTTGCTTTTCCCCTAAGTGTGCTGCCTAGCCATATCATCGTGTGGTATTTCTGAGTCAGCTTTGTGAATTAGCCAGTTCTGAGTTACAGTGAGGGCTTGATTTGCTGGACTAACTGAAAGGAGAAGTGAATGTTAATCTCAACTATCCATTAAGTGCATAAGTACAGGCAGTCTTCAATTTACAACAGTTCATTTAATGACTGTTCAAAGTTACAATGACCCATAAAAAAATGTCTTAAGACTGTTTTACATACTTATGGCCTTTGCAGCTTTCCTATGGTCATGTGATCAAAATTCAAACTCTTGGCAACTGACCCATATTTATGACGGTTGCAGTGTCCTGGGGTCATACAATCCCCTTTTGCAGCCCTCTGACAGGCAAAGTAAATGGAGAAGCCAGATTCACTTAACAACCGTGTTGCAACTTAACTACAGTGATTCACTTAACGACTGTGGCAAAAAATGTTGTACAATGGGGCAAAATTCACCTTACTGTCCCATTTAGCAACAGAAATTTTGAGCTCAATTATGGTCAAATGGAGGACTACCTGTACCTCATTTGAAAACAAAACTTATTTTCTTTAGAATCTATGTGGATATTGTAATGATAAAGTTAATGTAAACTTAATTTTCTCGTCTAGACTATATGAAATGTAATGCGTTTAGTGGGTTTGTTGAAGAAAGCATACACCTGAGCTCACCTCCTTGGGCTGGGTGGGTTTGCCTAGCGGCAGCAGCCTGCAGCGGGGCTGAGGTGCATCAGGTGTGTGAGGGGAACATGCTCCACATGCAGGTCAAGGGCAATACCCACAAGGAGGCCAAGGAGAAGATGACCAGCGGCGACCTGCTCTCCAGTCGCAAGCAAAAACAGTGAGATGGAGTAAGCACGTCCAGCGATCTGCATCACGTGCCTCCCCCATGCCTGCTGCTGATGCTGCTGCTACACCTGCTGCTTGGACAGCCAGCCCGGTGGAGTAGTTTCTGGAGCTGCAGAGTGCACAAGCTGAGGGACCAGCAGGCTCTGCCCCCCCCCCCCCACATGCACAAAGGT
>JANHFL010004025.1:52456-77203 GCA_032468155.1 Oxyrhabdium leporinum | reverse complement strand
GTCACCCTGGACAGCACCACTTGATGGCAGTGCTGAGGCTGGCCTAAAGTAGAGGCTTGGGTCTTGACTTCAGAGCTGGTGCCACCCTTGCCACTCAAAAAGGCCATCTCATGCCATTCCCCAAGGTGTGCAAGTCTTGGGGAATGACGCAATTGCCCTTGCATTGCAGTGCTTTCCAGGATCTGTCTCACACCACTTACCTTCAGGCAGTGTCCTCTTTCTGTTGACAGGCCCTTGTAGCCTACCCAAGGCTGCTCAAGGTCACCCAAGGCCTTTGTTCTTGAAGCAGCTTTGGAGAATGCTCTTCTGCAGTCTCTGCAGCCTCCAAAAACTGTGCCCAAAGGTGCCCTGTTTTTGTGAAATTTTCGGAGACTCTGAAATCTGTGTGGGATCATGTCCTCTTATGTGACTTTCAGAAGCTGCATGAAAACACATCTGTTTCTCACATGGCCTCTGCATTCTACAAAAATTGCATGAGAATGGGGAGTGCTTTGGAGAATAGTTCTTGTTGAGTCCCAGTGAACACTGGTGTCTCACCCAAAATGTTGTGATGTGTTACTTTTGACATACATGTCATAGGTTCAGCCTCACTGGTTTTAGAATCCTGAGATGGAACTCTATTAAGTCAGTGAAACTCATGCTCCATTCAGCCTTATGTTTCCCAAAGGGCCGTCATCTTTTCGGTTCTGGACAATGCTCTCCTTGCTTTCCTATCCCCTCCCCACAATATTGCAAAACTTTCCTTTCCTGTAATTTTGCAAAACATAATTCATGTGCAATGTAGGAATTTTGCTATTTTATTTCATTGTCGCCAATCTATCAGTTCTTACTTGCTACAAAGTTCCTAGGGACCTATATAGGAAAGGCATAGCAAGCTGTTCTATATTGCTTTGATTATATTGTATTTTCAAATTTCTTGCACTTGACCACAGCCTTTTACTGTACTTAAATTGGCTAAAGAAACTTCTGGAAATATTCTATATTTACCCCACACTGTGTAGGTTTGCCATATTAAGCATTGCTGAGTATAGAGTTCAGTATTTTCAAATTTATTATATTGAAGTAATGTGAACAAATATAAAGAGGAATTCCTTACATCATATGAAATCCCTTTGGATGTCTTTTTCATTCTTGCAAAGCATTGGTCAAGATTATGTTCTAAATCAGGGCTGTCAAACTCCCAGACCATAGGCCGGATGGGTCACACGCTAGCCAAGCCCACACCTGGTTTATCGAAGGGGGGAAAAGTCCCGATATGTCATGTGATGCCACCGTGACGACGTGAGTTTGACACTCCTGTTCTAAATAAACCCCTTCTCTGAATTTGATAACTATTCCAAATAAAGTAAACAGCTAAACAGCTGGTTTCTTAAATAATAGACTGACTTGCTGGATCAACACAGAACTCACTGCCACCTCAGGCTTTATGGATATTAAGTTGTTTTTTTCAGTGCATTGCTCAAGGATTCAGCTTCAGGATTCTGATGTGATTATGAGGGATTGTATTTCTACGGCTGCCCATAATTTGCTCTGGCCATTCTCATAAACAACAGTAATGCTATTTCCTTTCTCCCACCCCAAATATCTTGACATGGGTGGCTTTCACAAATACTTTTTAATCAGTATTTTTATTTATTTAAGGCTGTGGAAGGGGGCACAAAGGTGTGTGAGGAAATCTGTTGGTCTTTTTAGATTATTCCAGTATTAGAGATAGGAGTGGAGAAGAAATCCACCACAGATTTCCTTTATATCGAAATGTCCTGATCTGCCAAGCTTTGCATAATATTATAATTCATTGATTTTTATCTGAATTACAAAATGTATTTATTGTATGGTGCTAAAGGAAGACTTGCCATTCCCTCTATCCAGGATTATGCAAACTTAAATTTAACTCATTTAATTAAGGCTGTATACCACCTCCACACATTCCAGCTTAATATAATACAAACGACACCAGCATTTTAGGGCCTTTCCCTGAAACTTCTTCTTCCAGTTATAACCCACTGGAGTTTTACTGAATATACAATCTGAATAATTCCGGAGAACTTAGAAGTTTCTGCACTTAATGAGAGGCTTTAGGTTATTTATTTATTTATTTATAAAATATATTGGATGTCCATCTTACCACAGGGTAACTCTGGGTGACTTACAGATCTGTTATTACTCAATCAATCACCTCCATTGTGCTGTTCCCATACTGGTGCCCCAAGCTGACTGGCAGAGCCATGTCTTTAGGTCCTGATGAAAAGATAGGAGGGCTGGGGCCAATCTCACATTGGGGGCAGGATGTTCCAGAGGGCAGGAGCAACAGCAGAGAAGGCCCTCCTTTTGGACCTCGTCAGCCAGAAAAATAGGGCTGATGGGACCCACAGCAAGCTTCCTCTGCTGGTACGAGTGGTACAGGCCAATCCCAGTGGGGTGAGACGGTCCTCAAGTAACCTGGACCCATGTCATGATGGGCTTTAAAGGTGACTGTCAATACCTTGAATTGCACCCAGCAGCAGACTGGTAACAAATGCAGCTCGTGGAGTAGTGGTGTTACATGGTTAGTTGGAGGTAATAAAAGGAATTACATGATTACTGGTCTTCTTCTAGGCAAACTCTACTAACAATTTCCCTATTTAAACAAATAATGCTCTCTCATATCCAGAAAGGAGAATAAAAAAGGAAGACTTCAATAGCATTAATTGTGCATCTATTTCAGACAAAATCTTAATACCACAGCATAAGCCAATTTGGAGACATCTGCCTCTTCCAAACTGAAGTGAATCTTTCTTGAAATGGTCCAAAGTGAACCAGATTAGTCTGAGGGCAGATTCATACTTCCTGTTTTCCCCAAGCCCACTTTGGCCCCCCACCAATTCCTTACTGGAGGAATAGATAACATATTCTGTTATCCACTCCCAATTCATTGCAATTGTACCTTATACCGGCCTTTTCTAGCTTTCATTCAGAACTGTTGCCTTCCAACCTGTTATGTCTTAAGCTCTTTAAAATAGATCAAGGTGTCAAATTCAATTTCATTGAGGGCCGCATCAGCATTATGGTTGCCCTCAGAGGGCCAGTTGAGTGTACAAATAGTCCTTGACTTATGACCACAATTGAGACCAAAATTTCTGTTGTTAAGTGAGACATTTGTTCAATGAATTTTGCCCCATTTTACGACCTTTCTTGCCACAGTTGTTAAGAGAATCACTGCAGTTGATAAGTTGGTAACATGATTGTTAAGTGAATCTGGCTTCCCCATTGATTTTGCTCATTAAAAGGTTGCAAAAAGGAATCACAAGACCTTGGGACACAGCAACGGTCATAAGTATGAACCAGTTGCCAAGCATCTGAATTTTGATCACACGATCATGGGGATGACTACAAAGGTCGTAAGTGTGAAGAATGTTCATAAGTCACTTTTTTTCAGTGCTGTTGTAAGTTTGAACGGTCACTAAATGTAACTGCTGTAAGTCGAGGACTACCTGTATACAGTACTGGGCTTAAATTCCAAAATTAAGGTTCCATAGCACTCCAGATTAAGATAATTCTTCCAGGCTTTTGCATAATCTAAACAGCATATTGGGGAGGGGGAGGTTTTATCAATCCACCCATTTCCTTTCTGAGAAAGAGCCAAATTGCTTAAGGAATTTGTCCTAATGTTGCCCTTTTCATTTGTGGCAGCCTTATAGGAAGCTAAAGTGATGGGGTGAATATGCATTCCTGGATGTTGTGATGCACATTCTGACAACTCCCCCATGGATTTTATTTAAAAAAAAAATCAGTTTTAACCAAAAGGGAAAAATCCACCTTCAAGCATTTCATCTTTCCATACAAAACCTAGGACTAACTCAATGCATGAACTGAATTCTAACGATGTTTGGAGGTGATAAAATAACTTGTGAAAATGTGAGGGATCAGACATCTCAAGCAAACACAGTTTAAAAGTAGTAGTAGCAACTATAGAGGGGCTGTAGATGGGGTTTCGCCCAGAACTAGTCTCAAAATAAACTACCTCACACAACTGCTGCAAAGGTAACAGGCTTATGCTATTTAGAGGGTAGGTGGGGTGAGGTTGCAGCATTTTAAATATAGTAAATAGACTCAACTTGATATGACCCTTTGACAAGTAAGAGTCGGGATGATAATGCCTGAATGAAGGCTTCTTTTTCATTCAGGGTATCAAATCCCAGATGAGAATAAAACCTATGTATAAGTAAAGGAGATGGAGAAGGAAAATGAAATGTTGTCAATCAATATAAATGGATTGAATTCCCCCATAAAAAGAAGTTGTTCCATTTTTAAACTTACCTTGTGGTTGATGCAACAATCAACTGTTAAGTCTTTTTTTCAGCCTGTATTTTCCCAATCTCTCTGCAGTTTTTTCATTCCATTCATCCTTACATCTCTGGGGGAGCAGTACCTTTTGATTTATGCCAGGCTTGGTGAAGCATTTCTCCTATCAGCGTTCCAACTAGCCAACTCCAACCCAATAAACTCCGGGACAATATGGCTTCCGCGGCTGACATCCCCCCTTTTCCCCCCACTCTGGGCACACACACACTACTGAATATATCCTTGCCTTGTCCCTGTTCCTTTCCCTTTCTCTTTCCCCACCCTTTCCCTTTCCCTCTCTTTCTCCCTCTCCTCCTTTTTCTCCCTTTCCCTTCTCCCTTTCACATTTCACAGTTCCCTTTCCTCCTTTCCACTTCCTTTTCTTTTTAAACCTTTAAGTTGCAATGTAGGCAGATTGGAATGAAGTTAAAAGGTTTAAATTAATGTTGCTTAGCAGCTTCCATGAAATTGAACCATCAGTTTCTCTTTGCTAAAAAGTTTCCATGGCCTACAGTGGAACATAGGAATGAAGCAACACCTGCTTTCCTTTGCTTCAAATCATTACAGCATCAAAGCAATGATGGCACAATAAAGGGGCAGAGGAGAAAGAAAGGGCTTGTATTTGTGTTCCCTTGGGAAGGATTTATGAAGGCATCCATATGTGCAAAGGTCTGAAAAAAGAAAAGAAAAGTATAAGGACTATTGAGGAATGGAACATTCCCTTAAAGGAATTGGCAAACATTGGTATACTGACCTACTCAGAACCAGCAGATATGAAAGGCAAGAAGCCAGAGAAAGACCAATTATGGTCTGTAGTGGCCATAAACTGGACTAAACACCAGCCAAGCCCTGTTGTTCAACCAAGCTGCAATTTCGGAAGCCGGCTTCCAGAAAGGAAATGAGCAGGTGAGGTTGTGTGATTATTATTCTGGTTGTTGTATTTGACATTTGGTTACCCCATTGACCACAGCATGCCAGGCCCCACCCCAGGTCTTCCACTATTTCCTATAGTCTGCCCAAACTCATGCTTACTGCATTGATGACATTACCTAACCAGCTCTGCTGTTCCCTTCTCCTTTTGCCTTAAATCTTTCCCAGCATCAGGGTCCTGTCCTCTCTTCTCATTTGGTGGCCAGAGTATTTGAGCTTCAGCTTCCATATCTGTCCTTCCAAAGAACAATCAGGGTTGATTTCTTTAGGACTGACTGATTTGATCTCCTTGCAGTCCAAGACTCTCAAAAGTCTTCTCCAATTTGAAAGCATCAATTATTCGGCAGTCAGCCTTCCTTAAGGTCCAACTCACACATTACTATTGGGAAAACCATAACTTTTGACTATATACTCTATGGTCTTGCTCTTAATCCTTCACATTCCCTTTGGAATTTCATAAGACCTTGCAGCAGAGTTAGCTTTTTCCCAAAGGTTTTATTAGGTGAATGAGAAGGAAAAAAGTACCCTTCTGTATCCTACATTTGAGGGTCAGGATCAGGCTTTTAAATGACTTGAGGTGGATCAATGGGCATTCTGTACTAGATTTTCCTTTTCAATACTTGTGACTTTTTAATATGGAAAGTAGCAATCAAAACACATACTCCTCTCCGCACCAGAAACTATAGGAGTGAGGTAAAATGTAATATCTAAATACATCCAGGGGAGGGGCGTGGCAGGCTGATCTATTCTATTTTATACACTCAAAAATCGAAGTATGCGACTGCATATTCTAGATGCTTGATCCCAAAAGGGGAAACCCCCCCCCCCCACAAAAAACCTGAAGCACATAAAGTTGTCATCCAGAAGTGATTTGTACATTTTCCATTCTTATAGTAACAATGATAGTGTTTTTGAAAGCCGGCCTTCTTATCAAGACATAAACAATAATACAAGTGAGAACATAATAGCTTTGGGTACACCTTAGTTCCAGGTGCAGTTTATTTGTATTTTGTTTATACTTCTTGAATAAAGCTTGCTGCAGATGTTGTCACTTTAAGAATGTACTTGAGTCATTTGCCCTAAGCAACACAAAACAACTTGAAAAAAATGATTGTTTTTTAACTTCTTAATTTTATGCAGACTCATCTCAAATAGAGGAAATATCAAAGCAAATTCTGAGCTAAACTTAAATAGCTGACAAGCTTCAGACCTAAGCTGTTTCTCTCTCTCTCTCTCCTTTGCCTCCCCTCCACCAAATAAACTCGCTGAAAATGAAGTTGCTTTCTAAGTTTCAAGCTTTTTCTTTGCTTCAGTCACACTGAAGATTTGATATTCTGTCCAGGCCATATTTCTCTACTGATTGGCATATCACCCTGCCTGTTGGAGTAGGGAAGGAAGGAGGGAGAGAGGGAGGTAGGGAGAGAAAGAATCATTTTACAATTTTTCCTGTCATAAAGGTGCTTTGCAAAAAGGCAACTGGACTTTCTTAGGATTTTTGCCCCCCTTTAAAACATTTTGCTTCTCACCCAAGAAGCTTCTTCAGTTCTGACAATGGTGGGGAATGGAAGGATTTATATTCTTTGCAGTCATCTGGTTGTAAACACTTTGAAGGTCGGTTTAGCTCTCTGACAGTCATTCTTTTGAAAACAGCAAAGTCCACATTCTGGACAGAGAGGACCTCTAGTTTGAAAGGAGTCAAAGAGGCCATCTATATTGAAATTGAACAGCCCCCCCCCCCCAACAGAGGAGGAGGGATATCTCCTGTCTACAATGCAGCCCTTTCAGCAGTTCTAGAGAGATTCCACAGCCATTTGCGCTCTTGATTCAGGTGACTCTGAGGATACAGATAAACCCCCAAGTGGCCTCAAGGACTCTCAGAGAGCTAATAACCTCAGAAACTAAGAAACCCAGTCACTGCCTCAACTCCACAGTAGCTGAAAGCTATCAAGAACCTACTTGCCACCTCCGCTCTGTCTTCCTGCATAATCAACAGTTGAGCAGCACCATCTTACTTTCTCAACCCTGTCTTTCCACATCCTATCACTCAACTGGTAAGAGCTTGCTTGCCATCTCACTCCCCATTTCTTTACTTGTCCGAATGGTCAGATTAACATTTCAATGTTTGAAAACAGATTCATTTAAGTGTACAAAGCATAGTGGAAGTAGCAACCTGAGTATTAATTTTGGAAATCAGACAATAATGAACAAGTCCTAAGTACAGGGTAGTGGCCAACCATGAATTTATGTGTTATAGTATCAGGGGATGTGATTTCACTGAAGTAACATAAAACAAATATGAGATCAGTAAATATAATTATGAATACTGAAAAAAGAAATGATATTGGGAGATCTGCTTGTCTGTAGACCCTTAGTTCTCAGACCCTTACTTCTCAGATATTGAAGAATATTCTATTGAAGAATATACACAGAACACACTAATACGTTTTTAAAAGTTTGGCCATTTAGTAATATAGGTAGTCCTCAACTTACAACTACAATTGAACCCAAAATGTATGTTGCTACATGAGAAATTTGTTAAGTGAGTTTTGCCCCATTTTATGACTTTTCTTGCCACATTTGTTAAGTGAATCACTGCAGTGGTTAAATTAGTAACACGGTTGTAAGTGAATCTAGTTTCCCCATTGACTTTGCTTGTCAGAAGGTGACCCTGGGACACTGCAACCATCATAAATATGAGTCAGTTGTCAAGAATCTGAATGTGAGCCATGTGACCATGGGGATGCTGTAATGATAGTAAGTGTGAAAAATGGTCATAAGTAACTGTTTTCAGTGCTGTTGTAACTTCGAACAGTTACTAGGCGAACTGTTGTAAGTTGAGGACTACCTGTATTAAATTTTCCAGATGTTATACTTGTTAATTTGAACTGTGTTCCGCAATACAACTGCGTTAATTTCAAACACCTATTAATAAAGTAATGGATAATGATGAGAACTAAAGAAAAATTTGAATGGTGACACACATGGGGCCATGATATTACACTTTGATAGAAAATATGCCTGTGTCTATAATTGCTTCTAGACGGCATCCAGATATTCTGGATACCATTCAATTTATCTTCAGATGAGCTGAAAGTCAACTCATAGAATACTAAACAATCATATTTCAGGCTGGCAAGGAGGATTACAACACAAGAGCATCCTTTTTTTTAGATTAGACCAACAATTCATCAAGAACAGCATGTCTCAGGCTCCATTAATATCAGCCAGGCTTGTAAACTCAATGCAGTTTCTCTCTCACAGCCCAGTATCAACCATGAGCTTCATAAATGAGCCCACATAGATCTGTCAGATTGGGATGTGAAGCCAATACCAGATTAGAAAGGAAATTGAAGAAGTATGTCTTACACACCCTCCTTGTATAGACATGTTGAGCAACACTAAACAAATTAACAGCTCTTCCTAAATATCATTCTATTCAAATCAGCCTTAGGTAATGAGGCAATTATGCTAAGGAAGCAACATTCAGTTAATCCACAGTTGCATAAATACTTTATTGTGTTTTACTATTTTAGTTTGCTATAAGCTGGTCATTGACCAAAATGCATTTTTTTTAAAAATTCTCAGTTAGTCAAGGTTTGTGAATGCTCACCTTCTCATTGTTCTACTTCCTCTATCTTGGTATTAAGCCCACCATCAAACACAGTGAGCTTTTTTTTTTTTAATCTTGGAGGGCTCTGGTGATCACTGATATGCCAACCTGCGTGTGGGTATAAACAAAAAGATTATGGATAAAATTAAACTGCAACTGAAGATTTGTGGATTAATATCCTCATCGATCTGTCAGTGGCCTTGGGTGGCAAATTGTTGCCATAGATGGGGGTGCTTCTCTGCTCTTTCAATTGATGCTCTGGATATACTGGTCGTAATAATGCATGCTTATGTCATCTCCCAAGTAAACTGCATGACTTTTATGGAGTTGCAATTGAAAAATATTTAGAAGTCATAGCACTCAAATGGTTGTTTTCTGCATTTCTTTTTACAACCTTAAGGCACCTAAGTGACATGGGAAGAAGTTTGCATAGCTGCTGTTTTTTTTGAAGATCTTGGCTTCAAATGTATTTATTATTCAAATAAACAATTATGTTTCAAAGATGTTGTGGGAGTCAAAATATAGGCAGAGTCTCCATATTACCAAAAGGTGCCCTTCTCTAACATCAGAGAGGTTGGTGTAAAACCTAGCAGTCACTTGATGCTCTCCCTTCCCTCACTCCATCCCATATTAATTTCTGAAAGGGAGAAGAGAGGCTTATGAAAAGGAGGAGGAGGAGGAAAAGAAGAAGAAGAGGAGGAGGAAAAGGAAAAGGAGGAGGAGGACTGCAACAAACACACATTATGCTGGGAAACTAAACAAACCTGTTAGTCAATTAATCAGAGATAGTAACTTAAAAACAGAAACAAAGATATGATGCTTGTTTCAAGAAGTGCCACCGTGCACCTCCAGATTCCTGGAGAACAGAAGTTTTCCTGACTACTCTCTCAGTGTCAGCTAGACTAATAAACATCTTTTCATTTACCAATCTGTGGATGAAAGCTGACATTGGAAAAAAATCTAGCCAAAAAGTTTAGGAAGATTGTTGCTGAGAATGAACATCTATGGCACTGAAAAATCGCCTTCCTTCTTTGATTCTGGCTCTTTTTGAGGAAGGCAAATTATTAAGAAGCATACTTTAATATTTGTGTTTGCAAAATCCAAATCATATTTATATTTGATTTTAATTTAAGCAATCAATAATAATAGAAACAATCAAGACTGTCTAAGCAGTGTATCTACCTGCAGACATAACAATGCTGGTATGGGCAATCTTTTATGGTGTTTTTTTTCTTGGATGTGAGAAAACAATATGGGGTGGATCAGGACTTGGATTGAATAATATTCTTTGCACTCTCTTATTGGTCAACTCAGTACTTCAAGATGGTTGACAGGAAAACTATTCATGGGCCATCCTGCTTTTAAGGTGTTGGTAAGTAGAAACAATTGTACCGTAGAAATGCCCTTCTTGTGATTTTTTTTTCTTGGTATGTGAGGAAGACAGTGATACCTGCTCACCCAGCTCACCATTCACCCGAGCTACAGTTGTGTTGAAGAGAATGCTAGCAAAATTTTTCTAAATCTTTTTAATGGTTGGAATTAAACAGTCCAATAATCATTTTCCTTCCAGAAGAATCTTTGGAAATGGGAAAAGTTCAACAAAATGGAGGCTAACATAGGAAAATAGGTGGTAGAATGTAGGTGAGTGGCCTAGGCAAGAAAAGGCCCATACAACAAAATTTTATGGTAGAGTCTCTGCTGCCAGCTTGCATCTCTTTCTCTCTGCCTCCTGTCAATTATTTTATGTCTTTTACAAGTTAAGCATTTTCTCCTCAGGAAAGGAGAGAGGTAGACTGGAGAATGTGAGCAAGCGCATAGGGCGACTTCAAAACGGAGTCAATCTATGAATGATTTTTTTTATTTTTCCATTTCTGCCTTGTAAGCTCACCCTATCCCAGCCCATATTTCCATTATCAATAAATACATTGATACGCGTTCTGATTCCTTGCTGATTTGTGCTATTCTACAACAGCGTAAAACATTCCATAGGCAAAAAAGTGTTTGAGAAAAACTTTTCTATAGACTTAAGCTGTAAGAGCACATAGTAATTTTAGCTGTGATTAAAAGCACGTTGTTGTCATTGCAGGCTACGGATACATAGAAATACAAGCAGGTAAAAACACAGTATTAAGCCATCAGGAGGATTATTATTATAGGATTGGACCTAAATTGGAAGGGATTGTTTTAGTGAACAGGGAGGAAACATAACTAATGAATAATGCAGACTTGGCTTTGCAGGTTGGATTTGTATCTGTAGCAAGATGAAATTAGTGGGGAGAACAGAGGAGAAAATATTTTCCTTTCTAATTACATGTTGCTTTAAGCTTCATGTTTGCTTGAGGTTAAACACATCACAGTGCCATAGCTCTCATCTGATATGCTTTGGTTACAAAGTTACCTGATCAACATTGACTATTTATGTTTACCTGGGATCAGTTCAATTTCCCCAGCTATGCTTAGAATCAAGATAAATTCTTGACCTACACATACACAAACATGAAAATAACACACGTGCTACCTCCCCCCCCCCCAAATCAAAACCTGTCAGAACTAAACTTACTGCTTGTTCAACATTCCAGAATTTTTAGAAAGGCACTTTGGTTTCAGAAAGATAGTCAGGTAGATAAATGATACCTTATACTAGTAAGGACCTAAAACAAAATATAGCTTTTATTTTAATGGAGGGTATTTTTGACCTTATCAATGTATAATGGTCCAGTCTAAACTCTACTTTGTAAAGAATGGGATAGAATGTCAAAAGAAATTATTTGAGAAAACTTGGAATAATGTCAGGAAGACATTAAGAATCTAAAGAATTTAACAAAAACCAAGAATCTAATAAGATTGAAGTGCAATAATTGTGACAATTCAGGTAGCAGGAATTAGGTGTTATATTTAAGCAATGGAAATAAGAAGATGGAGAAGGGAAGGAACAAGAGAGAAATGTCTGACTGTGACTTCTTTTCTCTTTTGCTTTGCCATTCAGATACAAAAGCTGTTACCTGATTTTGCATATTACGTTACAGAGTCAACAACTGTGCTTATAGCAAGCAGAAGGTTGTCTGGATCCAAATACACTATAAAATTAGTTCTGAGTTTTTAACAACTTTATGGTAGGCCAAAGGAGAGATCATTTGTTTAGTGTTGAGAAAAAAGTCTCACTAAGTGCACTTGTTCTCCTGGTTTGCCAAAAGTATGTCTTGGAATTCTGGCTAACAGTGCATGGTTTTTCATCTCCATCTACAGAAAATGCACACTTGTAGGGATCCTATTTTTGAGAACTTCAGACTGACAGTTGGAATGTATATTCTGTAAGTATTCTATGATATTCTTCAAACTACACGATGCAAATCAGCTGCAAATGTAAAGAACAGATTAACCAAACCACAATTGAGCCCATCATTTCTGTTGCTAAGTGAAATTGTTAAGTGAGTTTTGTGCCATTTTACTACCTTTCTTGCCACAGTTGTTAAGTGAATCACTGCAGTTGTTAATTTAGTAACATGGTTGTTGAGGGAATCTGGCTTCCCCTTTGAATTTGTTTGTCAGAAGTTAGCAAAAGATGATCATGTGATCCTGGGACACTGCAACTGCCATAAGTATGAATCAGTTGCCAAGAATCTGAATTTTGATCATGTGACCATGGAGGTCATAAGGGTGAAAAACAGTCATAAGTCACTTTTTTCAGGGCCGTTGTAACTTTGAATGGTCACTAAATGAACTATTGTAAGTCAAGGACTACCTGTATATGATAAGAAAGCAACCTTCCCCCAAAATAGCAGAATTCTAGAGCAGAATTGTAAATATCCATCAGGATCGGCCTCAGTAAAAACATGAGTTGGTAAAGATAAAACGGAGTGAAAAGGAAAATAAACAGAAATCCTGAGGATGAGTCCATGAAACAAAAAGGAGCAAAGGCAATCTCTGCTGCTAAAGGAAACAGCCAGAAATGAGCCTGAAGAAGCTCAGAGGAGAGGTGGAAAAAAAGGGAAGGTCCTGGGAATGAATCAGAAGGAAGAGGGCAGTTTTACTTAATGATAGGCTACAAGCAAAATGCCAGGCACTCCCTAAAATAAAATCAGGATCCAAAAATGATTTATTGTGCTTGGCTTGGGAGTCTCACCTAACCTCTCTCCCTCTATTGAAACATCTAAGTAAACAATATTTAACTACCAGTCATGCAGCAATTAAATCTCATAATATCCTGCTTGCAAAGCTGACTGGGATAGGAGAGTTGACATTCACCAACAATTAGCTGCATGTCATCCTGTCACTATGCTTGTTTACAATAGTGGCGACTATGCTTGTTCTTAAGGCCCAAGAAAGAGACCAGAAATTCCAAAGCAGGAGCATCACTTCATTGCCTGTGGAGCAACTGGGTGCCGTTTCCTGCCAGGCACGAGCTGTGTTAATTTTGGGGCTGTGTTAATTTTGGGGCTTATTACCCCTTTCCTCCATATCATTTGCTCTGTTCTTCTCATCAGCATGCAAACTTTTGACCCTTGCCTACAAAGGCGAATAAGGCTTGGTGCTGAAGGCATGGCAGATTGGATTCCCTTTTGCAAAGATGCTTGTGACATGGTGGTGGTCAAAAAAAGTCAAGAGGTCAGCTGCAAACATACAATTAAAGCCCTGCCTCTTTTCATATGTGTAACATGTAAAACAGTTCCATTTTTGACCACCTCTGACTGTTTGGAATTGCCTACCATATTTTACATGGCATTTATTTATCAACCATCTTTTTTTGCCCTTACAATTTTTGGTGATTCCTGGCAGTTGGCATCATCAAAACAAACAGGCACAGAAGAGAGAAAAATGAAAATCAAATATGATATAAAAACTTTAACTAGATTGTTTAATCATCCCCCCATTGCCCTCTGGAATATCTCAATCATCTGTGATTTACAGAAGGCCAAGAACATCTCTGTGTCACCTCTGTGTTAAAGTGGTTACTCTATCACGGACATTATCCGACCAAACTCCTTAAGAAACTTTATTGACTCTCCCCATAAATGTGCAGTCCTTGCTAATATGTTCAGTAGTGATGACCCTGCCTATGACATTAATCAGAGTAATAAGGAAAACAATTCACTTGTAAGTGAAAGAAGACTTCTCTGATTCATAAAATGATTCCTGATTCACAGTTCTAAGGCTTCTAGCATTCATATGTAAAACACAACCATATGTTAAGGTTACTGTGTAGGTACAAGCAAAATGGGTGCCACACAAAATCCTAGGTGAAGCGCCTTGCCCAAATCTCTGCTTTTCCTGTGCTTTTCCAAAAGCAAAACATAAGCTAGAATTTCATTTTGTTTTAAACAATTCCTAACTTGCTTTTACTTCTGAGCCAGCAATTGTAGTTTAAAATAGCTTCTAATTCCTTAAATAAGACAGTTAAATAAACTATGTTTTTAAGAGATGAACAAATCCTAGGGTTTATTTTAAATCATACTTTCTTGATTCACGTAAAACAAGCAGAAATCTTCTATGACATGGAATAAAGAAGAATCTTTATTCTTCTTGAAGAGGGAAGGAGAAGAGACAGGAAGCGTCCAAGGCTGGGTGAATGTCATTTAGACTTCTTTCTACCTGGGAATGTACTTTCACTCATTTGTATTTCTTGCAAATGCACCTTATGAAAAATTATTCACTTTTTTTTGGCTTTTGTGATATTTTTCATATTTTTTCCACCAAACCTCTTGAAGGTTCATGTGGGTCCTTTGCTAGTGATTGATAAAAACCCAAATCTGATTCCTGTTTCCTTTCTTTCATAAAGACAGTCGTACCATATCCAGTGTATCTGCATGAAAATGTACTTGCTGTCTTTAATTCAGTGACTGATTGCATCATCTTGAATTGCAATAATTGCAGCCAAACACTTCTTTTAATTGCTTTCACAGCACTGAATTGGAATTTTGGCTCATCTATCCTTTGAAAACTGCTTCAAATCAACAAAACTGGTAGATTTTCCAGCATGAAAGTGCTTATTTCAATACATGTCACATCTGTCTTTTTATGAAGCAGTTATTTTGGGTTGACCCCTCAGTTTGAAAAGACAAATAACTGCTTGAACATTTACAATGTAGGAGCTTAACTTTAAGCCTTACTTTGTTTCATCTTATAGCTAACATAAAAATAATTTGTCAACTTTAATTGCCAGCCTAAATATCAGATTTTAAAAATCTTTAACCACACTGGAGGTGGCTACTAGATTGATAGCAAACTCCACCTTCTCCCTTGCTCCCTGCCTCCCCACTCACCAGTCTTTTATTCTCACATCACTGTATTGTGTTCTTTTCCACTGTTTATTTTATTGTTCCATTATTTTACACTTTTCACTTCTCATTTTTATTGTTGTAAAGCCACCTAGAGTAATCACATGGTGAGATAGGCAGCGAACAAATTTAACAAATAAAAATAAATAAACACATATACCTATGATGAAGACTGTAATGCTAATAGTATTACAACCCCTATTTCTTTATTTCATCATAAATGAATATTAGAAAGACAGTATTTGTAGGACTAATAGCTCTGAAACTATCAACGTCTCTGAAGTGCTTTGGAATAATGGCAGATGTTAAAAATGCATTGTGTTCAAGTCATATCACATCATTTTTGAAAATAAAAGTTATATACAAAAAGTAAAAAAAATAATAAAAACAACTTTTTATGGTTGTATGGCTATATAAATTTGATAGGTAAATAAATAAATAGTCCGCCAGGTGGGATTCCTGGTGGTAAAATGCTTATTGAATACAGATTAAGATTAACTTTCTGCATAGAAAAAAAGGGAGCAGGTTACTATGGATCCTGATAAAGAATTGAACAATAGTTAAATAATATAATAACTTGCACTATGCTGATGGTACTCCTATGATAAATGAAAACACAAATGATCGGCAAGGTATAATAATGAAAGTCAAGAAGGATAGGGAATAAATGGGAGTATGATTAAGATAAGATAAAATAATCTTCATTGTCACTTTTTTTCTGTGAACACACTGGCACAGATGAAAAATGAAATTCCAATGCCTGCTCTCAAAAGCATACCCATACCCATACCCATGTAGGAATACACATATACATATGCTCTCTATAGTATATAAATACTATATTTATATAGAAGAATATAAGACCTCACTGGAAAATAAGTTCATGTTCGTAGTGAAAAATAAGATCTAACAGGAAAATATGCCCTAGCACGGCTTTTCAGGATGTTCATAATGTAAGCCCTACCCCCAAAATAAGCTCCAGTTAAGATCTTCAGCCAGACAGACACATTTAGTATTGCATTTCCCTGAAAATAAGACCTAACTGGAAAATAAGTGCTAATGTGTCTTTTGGAGCAAAAATTAATATAAGACCTAGTCTTATTTTGGGGGAAACATGGTATATTAATCACAGTCCATTTTGAATACATAGTGGAAAAAAGTCTAGAGACTTAACAAGGTTGATAGTATATGTACTGTGTTGCTACAAAGCTATTACAGAAACTAGTTGTTCTGCTTTTGATAGCATAAAGCCCCCTCCCAGAAGGTAACAAAGAAAACCCATCATGAAGAGGATGTGTAGCGTCCCTGACAATACTGCAGACCCTGGTCAAGCAGTGCTTGTATGCCATGTTCTGAATAGAAGGAAGTGAACATCTAACAATCTTTTCTGCCATCCTCACCACTCTCTGCACAGCCTTCCTCTCTGAAACTTTAATATTTCCAAATCACACAGTAATACAATATGTCAAGATGCTTTCAATTGTCCCTCTATAGAAAGTTGCACACCCAGAAACTTGATACTACAAGGAAGACCAAATTAATGACAATAGGTTTAGTAACTAGCCTGAACACCCACAATGAAGATATTGGAATGGTGATTAGCTTCTGACTCTTAGGATCCACTATCAACAGTAAAGGAAGCAGAAGTCAAGAAATGTACTGCGCACTAGCTATGAATGGAAAAGGTATTCAGGCACTGCGATGTACCTGTATCTATAGTACAAAGATCATAATCATGCAGACAATGTTTTTCCCTAAGATACTCTATGTCCAAATTGGACTTTGAAGAAACAGGATAGAAAGAATGTTGGTGGCTTTGAATTTTGGCATTGGAGACTCCTGAGAATATTATGGATAGCCCAAGGCAAAAAAGGATTATTGAAAAAAAAAATCAATCCAGAATTCTCACACAAGATACAAATGACTATTAGGTGAAGGCCCAGCTCCTTTGTGAAGCCTATAAGGCTGGGAAAGATGGAAAGAAAGATGAGAAGAAAAAGATAGCCAGCAACATGGCAATGGCAATGAATTCACTATTGCAAGACATGAATGACTAGGTTGCGGACAGATCAACCTGGACAGAGTCTATGTATGTAGCTGCTAAAAGCTAGCACTGACTTGATGGTGCATAATCAATGAATCGATCAATATATGCATTGATAGTTTCTTAAAAATTTCACATGTTTAAATCTGCAAGGGAAGAGTTGTTGGGTGGGAATATTAAAAGCAGGAAACAACAAACATGGAAAGTGGTGAACTCACACTGCCTTTTCTTTGCTTTCAGTCTTCCAGGACAACACTTCGTTTCCTTGTCTTCTTATTTTAATTGTGCAATAGACTAACCAGTTTTCCTAATGTACATTTAACCTGCCATACTGTATCCGGAAGAGTTTTCACAGTCCAAAGTTTGACATTAAATAACATTCATGGTGATATAACGAGGCTGGGAAAACAATATTGTCCAAGTTTCAACAGTGATAGGCACAACTGTTCAAGTGTTAAAAAGGTAAATTTGCACCTGCCAGGCAATACAACTAGCCAAACCTGCCTGTCCTGACAAACCCAGAATATTGGTGTGGTGGTAGGGACCCAAACCACCCTGGTTAAGTTGAAAGGCAGTTACCCGATGGCATTGTTACAGATCAGAGCTGAGAAGATGAAAGAATGAGGCCAAACAGGCAAAGATGAAAGGACAAATGGGAAGTGCACCACAAAAACTGAAGAAAGAATGGGAAAGCAAAGTGTGAAAGTATAAAGTTATTTACTATGCAATTTTGGCAACGAAGCACCTGTGGATACAGTTACAATAATTGTCATAGGGGAAACAACAACAACAAAATAGTTGCACCTCTGCTCTTTTTTTTTCCCGTCTCTTCCAAAGCACTTAACAACTTATTGCAATCAAACATGGTTGTGTGCAAACCCAAGTCAAATTAAAAAAAGAAAGCTTGTTTTCTTGGTTGTTTTCAAGACAAGCCTTTATTGTGTGAATTGCCCCGCCCCATTTCTGGAATTGACGAGAAGTCAAGATGACAGAGCCTTTCATTTGAATCCCTCTCCTCTGCCCCTGGGGTTTCTCACCAATTATTCCATATTTCTTTAAGGAGAGGATGGTAGAATACTTGTTCTTTTACTTAATAGTGCTACAGGCCCTTCATATAAAATGAAAATAGCAGACCTGTGGTCTCCCAGGTGTGATTGAACTACAACTCCCAGCATTCCTTACCATTCTCCATGCTGTTTGGGGCGGTTGATAATTAGGGTGCAGTAATATTTAGAAAGTTGTAGATGCCACACCCCAGATTCAGAACATGAGTACCCACCCCGAAACTCGGTGAAGATTTATGGGCTGCATGTATGTACAAGAGCCCAGACAAATATTGACACATACTTTATACTCCTACCCAGCAGGGATTTATTCTTCTGTTGGGTGTCTCTATTCAAGAACACTGCTTACCCGCTGCCATTTGTGTGTATGAAAAATCCACCAGATAAACAAAATCTAACAAAATAAAATGTACTGGTATTTCTCCCACCAGCACCTAGCAACCAGCATCTTGCCTTGTGGTATCAAAACTTTAATTTGCTTTGATATGAAACATTTATTCTCTAGATCACAGGTGTCCAACTTGCTGCGTCATATGACATTTTGCATTGTTTTTTCCCTTTGCAGAGCTGGGGTGGGCATGGCCTGTGCGTGATGCATCTGGCCTGTGGGCCACCAGTTTGTCAACCCTGCTCTAGATCGTGTTTAGACTGGATCCTTGAACAAAAGGGGATTCCAAAGCTCTTTTCATCATTGCCTATGAATCAATGTAGCAATCAAAGAGAGGAGAGATTGAGTTGTCAATGAACAAGATTGCAGCTCAGTGATAGAGTACGTGATTTGCATGCAGAAGATAACCGGTCCAATTTTTAATATCTTTACTTAAGGCTAGGAAATGCCCTTTCCTGAACCTCTGAACTATTGCTTCAGTATAGGGTACGGAGACTCACAGTGTGGCTAAAGCAACTTCCTGTTTTGCTAGACAGGATTTCCAGAAAATATTGTAAATTTTGACTCATTATATCTTCTTATAAAAGCACTTGTGGGAAAATGCAGTCAGAGGAGCAATAGTGTTACGTTAGTGTTTCTCAACCTTTTCTACTTTAAGACGTGCGGACTTCAACTCCCAGTTGCGTTGCTAGTTGGGGAATTCTGGGAGTTGAAGTCTACACGTCTTAAAGTAGAAAAGGTTGAGAATTACTGGTGTTACATCATTAAGTCCTTGAGGTCAGCAGTACAGCATCTGTGGGTATGAAGGCAACTGCAACTTTATTTTTTGGGGGAAACAAACTCTAAATATAATGAGACTGCTGAATGTTGTAAGATTGAAACAATGTCTTGGGCAGGAAATTCTGGCAAGGTCTCTGATGAGATTGCAGAAATCTTATTTTGGTAATCTGACATTGCTGCAATTAAAAATACATACACATGTTTTAACACTTTCCCATTTTACAAAAATGCAGTGGCCTTTAGCACTTGAAGATGGGGCGCCTAATATAAAAGAACAGCATCTTTTATTCTTCTCTAGGTATGACATGCAAAATTATTGCAAGGTTTGCTTTAGCCATCTTTTAAAAAAAATATAATTTGTATTCAGCATTTTAACAACAAGAAGAAGAACTAATACAAACTAAAGGAGAACAAGAACGGAGAAAGGAAAAGAGAGAAATAAAACCCAATAGAGACCCAGGTCTTAACAATTTCTGTGGCTTGCTGGGACAGCAAGTGATCTTCCTCAGGTTCTGGTAATCTAGTGAGGCCTGAAGTACATTAAGCTGTCATACTTATAACAGGTAAGCTGCAACATGGCAGCAACCATGCCTACAAATTATTGACCCCACTTTCAGACAAAAGGCCAGGCTGCAGTCCAGAAGAGGCTGTTACTAACGATCCCAGGTCCAGAGCAAAATAGCCCACCAAAGCAGTTGGAAGAAGATGACCGCATCAAGCTGGGAAGAATAGAATGTGGCATACTAGTGGCTTTTGAAGAAGAGAATTGAAGGTAGAAGATTAGGTATATAAGTAAAGAACTACAGCAGCATAAACAAAATTATGAATATAAGAAATTAATTAAAAGAAAAGAACATTGTAAGTTTTATAAACTTATGAAGCAAACTTGGCAACTTTAATACTTGTGGACTTTAACTCGCAGAATTCCTCAGCCAGAGCAATTAACCAATGGGATAGCTTGCCTTCAGAAGTTGTGGGTGCTCCATCACTGAAGGCTTTCAAAAAAAGACTGGACAACCATTTGTCTGAAATGATATATGGTCTCTTGTTGAGCAGTAGATTGGACTAGAAGATCTCTGAGGTCCCTTCCAACTCTATTCTTCTATGTTCTAAGTTCACAAGTCTTAAAGTTGCCAAGTTTGGAGATCCCTATCATAAAGCATACTACTAATGTATAATTTAAACATTAAGATTATGTGAGTGGTAAGATAGAATTGTAAGAACTAAACTTGAAGTTTAGGAAATAAGCTAAGTTAATTTCTGTAGTAACAACAGAACCATGAATCACATTTCTGCCCTGCCACTCTTTCCTATGAGATCTCAAGCAACTGTGTGGTTGTAGTTTCTCCATCTGCAGTATACAGGTAAAGAAATAATTACTCTGGAAGTGTGAAATACCCTGCACTTAGTACTTTGAGATCTAGCCGACCAAATGAACTAAACAACTATAGTAATGAATTTTAATTAAAACAAGGAAATAATGTTTCTTAGAACCCTACACAGTTAAAGTTAATTGCCATGTACTGTTTATATTTAAATATATGATGGAGGGCATTGTAGCCAAATTGCCAACCTGAACTGCTGGAAATGTCACATAGTGGAAGAGACAATCACACATAGAATATGAGTTAATGCAAATTTATTGTCGCATTTTTTTTCTAATGTTGATATTTGGAATATGGATTTGAATTTGCATACATACATACATATTCTCTCTCTCTCTCTCTCTCTCTCACTCACACACACACACAGAGGAAAGGAAAAAGAACACAAAGAAAGAGAGAAGAGAAAAATGGGCAAACAAAGGATTTACAAATGTCATAAATCGTATATTACATTTTTAAATATATCATTGACCAGCTATAAAATTTAAACATGGATTTAAGGGAAGGGAGGAACCCAAATTTTGGATGTGATACTAATCAGTTTCCAGTTTGAATTAAATTCTGTCTCAAATTTACTTCTGAAAAATTATAGACATTGAAGCATATTTCTGCAACTTACTATAGTTAAGCATTCTTCCATGGAAAGGATCAAACATCTTTTCCAATAAAAAGCATACAGCATCCTTGCAGCACTTAGTACGTACAAAGCTAGTTCAATATAATTTGCAGGATTATAGCTTTTATTTTGTTCTGTTAAACATAAATCAACTAGATTTCCTTTCTCTCAGAATACAAACTAAGCTGTACACCTGAGTTCCCAACTCCTGTTACAGAGCTGTATGTAGTTGCTACATTAACCTGACTAAATAATAAAGGTTGAACAAACTGCACATATCTATAGGAGTGTGTGTGTGTATAATATTAAATAATACATAAAACATATATTAAATTACATATATAATCATTCTTAATGAGCCAGAGGAAGTAATAATCTGTAATTTCCTGATTACTTATGAAGAGGCCATTTTGCTTTACTGTCATAATTTGACTGGATTTTGTTAAGGCAAAGGATTTTTATGGCGGGGAATCACCTGTTTGTTAAGCATATCTGAGGTGTGATGATTTTATTACATGCAATCATTTATTTCCAGAAGACTTTGAAACATTTGCTTATGGAAACATCAATATATGTTGGAATGGGATAGATTTTTAAACAACTACTCTAAAGGTTCAGAGTTTCATTCGTATGCACTTAAATCATTTTGTAAGCAATAGTTTATCCATTAGCATGCATTAATGCAATTTACTGCTCCAAGGGCAAGGGGTAATCACTTCAGCAATCATATTAGCCATGCCATGATTGCCATTCTTTGGTAACACACAATCTCTGTGGAAACCAAAGAAATGAGAAATTTATGGATTTCAGGAAGACATTTTTAAGGGGTAAATATGTAATCTTTCAGGGGTAAATATGTAATCTTTCCTAATTAATTCCTTGGAAGACTCAACCAAAATAGAATCTCCTCAAAATTCTTCTATCTCAGATCTGTCCCTGGTGGTCTGTCTATCTCTTCTTCCATAAGCTGAATTCCTCCCCTGTCTACTTCCCATAGTTATAGTAATCTGTTGACACAGGCTCTGAAATCCTCTGAAGCAGTTGGAAAGGGTAAAGTTGTTGTATTGACCATTAAAGTCACCTTATCAACCTCCTCCTCTTACCTGCTCTGATAAGCAGGACTTAGCTTTGTTCCCAAACACATAGGAGCATATGACAGAGGAAGGATGGTTCTTATCTCCTGGGTCATTTTCATGAAGAAAGCCACATGACTGTGAAGCTTGATATACTGTCCCAAATATGTAGATGTATTATTTCTCCAACCCACTCTCGCTATAGGTGTAGATATCTATGGAGATCTCAGTAATATCTGAATACTTTATTTGACTAATTTTTATCTCATAGATTTCTATTTGAAAAAAATGGAAGATTGGAATCTCCCTTGTACCAAGTCAAACTGAGTTCAAGTCAAATTTTGGGTTCATTTGGATTCATCAAACTTTTAGGTTCATTCATAGAGGGATCTAGGTGTGGTGGGCCACCACTTAAATGTGAATCAGTGTGGTGGTCTCTCATGAAAGTAAGACACACAGACATTGTATCTCGGGATGAGAGCTCAGAAACAACTCCAAAGCCCCCCATTATTCTTGCAAGGGAATACACATGTGTCATCATGATAGGTCAGAGAAGATACATGCCCATACAATGAGGTGCTATATAATTGGCTGAGGTGCTGTCCATCAGTGAATACTAAGTGGAACTAGATACCTGCTTGTTGATACAATGACTTCACCTACTGGTATCAGTGTGTGCCTGGTTCACTCCAAGAGCAGAAATTCTCAGGGTATGAGTTAGAGATAAGAGAATGAGAGAAAGATAGTAGACGAAAGTTCCCATAATACAGCTGGTGTTATGCCAGCCTGCAATGAGAGAAAGATAAGAGACTAAGGTTATCATGGTACAGCTGGTGATATGCCACCGTACCAGCCTGCATGTATAATCCCTACAACCTCACCCAACCCAGACAAACTTACCCCCGTGCAGACTTGTTAAGCAGAGATGAGGGTCTAAGGAAATCTAGAGTGAAGAGAAGCAGTGGAGGATATTTTTTTCTGTGTCTCGAGGCAGAAACTCACTCTCTCTAGCTTCTTGGTTGATTGAGCAGATTCAGGTGTGAAATTGTTTGCACATCCCAGCGCGTCTTATATTGCCAGCAAAATCAGCTATTACTGTCACTGTTTAATGATAGTTAGCTTGATAAAAAACAACCCTCTGTAATGAAGACTGGAGCATCTTTACAAATTACGGATAATTGTAAAGGTCCAGATTATGATAGCATCTTAAACCAGCCTGCAATATAATTATTAGGGTGTTACATCTGAAACTGTCCAGTGGGACTAATTCGGCCATTAGTCCCTCCACCTCTCCTCTCTCTCCCCTCCGCTACCAATGGGTTGCTGAGCAGAAAATGTACAATTGTAATTTCACGGGGCACTCGATGTGTAATGATAGAGGAAGAGGGGGATAATACAAAAGTGAAATGCGAATGGAAGCGATTAAATGAAAATGTGCAAGGCTGAAAGAAGGGGGAAGTCTGGGCTGATACAGGGTAGAAGAAGAGCGAGAGTTAAAAACCGAGCAAACCAGGGGTCCTAGGATGGGCGGGCGGACGGACGATTGGAGCCACACCTCCATCCTCGGGGCTGGCCCATGAAGCACATAACCGAATTAACGCCGGCTTAGCTGCCTGGAGGAAGGGGGGCTTGCATCTTTGTTATCGCTCGCCAGGCCTTTTCCGAAGTGATAACAGTCGCCCTGCCTCTTCTTGCTTCACCAAGGAAGAACGGAAGGTGCGGGCCTAAGGTGGTTGTTTTATTTCAAACAGGCGAAATAAACCCAAAACGGGCTGCCTCCGACTGGGTGGAACTGCAGCCTTCGTCGTCTGCAGTCGATGTGGCCACAATGGCTGGAAACAATGGGAGTTGCCGTCCTGCACTCATAGTTAGATGGAGAAAGTTAACCCATTCTAACTTTGCAGAAGGCCAAAATCTGGTGGAAACCTCCTACCAAGGGTGACTGTACAGTATCTGCTTAAAAACCTGTCGTCGTTGCAACGGCCTATGTTTTTCTAGTGTGTATGGGGTGGGGCTGAAACGCTTTGTCCCCCTTTCCCATAATGAAAAGAACTTCGACGTGGGGTTTCAGCGGAACAAGAAGGCTGCAGGGAACTCCTTTGAGGCAAGGAGGGAAGGCAAAGGGTCTGCAAACGCCAAGTCAGAGTGATCTAGGAACACTGAGTCATTCGAGGCACATATGTCAAGGAAGCCAGATAGCGTCCTCTAGTCTAAAGGGCGAGGCGAGCTCAGATAAAGAGGAAGGCGGGCAGCCTGTTCTAT
>JANHFL010004025.1:20841-33866 GCA_032468155.1 Oxyrhabdium leporinum | reverse complement strand
GATGGCAAGCATAACCAATACTCTTTTTTCCTCTTATTTTCCCTGTAACAATGTTATCCTTATTCAACCCTGTGAGATGAGGTGGGCTGAAAGAGAGTGACTACCCAAAGTCACCCAGCTGGCTTTCATGCCTCGGGTAGGACTGGAGCTCACAATCTCCTGGTTTCTAATCTGGTGCCTGAACCAACTATGTATGCTGCATTTTTGAGATGGGTGACCTTATAAATTATTTAAGTAACTAAACAGATTTCTTACCATTCTGAGCTGTTGCTGTGATGACTGCAATCTACATATGGGTTATGAGAAAGACTGTTAGTAAATTAAAAAAGGCAAAGCATGGTATATAGTTTGGGATTCTTTTGTGTTCTGTGCACAGGAGCAAGTGTGTAAATGACTTTGTATTTTACTGAATTTCATGTTTTTACTGCAATACTTGCTTGAACAGCACCATGCATTAGACTTATTCAGGTTGTCTATTGACAAAAAAAAATGAAATTAATAGTGTTAAATTACTCAACAATCTGCTATTTTATTGTAATTTATATGGAATGCTTTGATCTAATTTATGAAAATTAAGATGCATATTGCTCAAAATAGGCTTTGATTGGAATAGCTTACAAGCTCTATAAAATAAACATTTAATTTAATTCATCAAAGTTTGTCCACATCATTTTTTGAAAAATGACAACATATTTTTTGAACTTTATTGATAAAAAGGATATACAACATAGAGATCTTGTGATTTAATTAGCTATAAAGCTAGATTTAAAGATTCAAAATGAAACATTACAAAAAAATGGAAAGTGTTTTTTGTTCTGATGCAAAACTTGGCAGAGTACTGATCTTGACACAAATGTATTAGGTGTAATATGTATTTCCTCTGCATTAAAAAAAACATAGTCTTTTTATAATAAGCTGCCCCCTTAGCTGGTATGGTTGATTTTAGGAAATCTTGTAGTATTTTTTCGTGGTTGGCATGTATTAGTTTATACAGAATAAATCTTCTGCCTTATGCTCCCTTACCTGTAAATACATCACAAGAATAATATAGCAATAACTTTTAATAAATTTGCATGTCAAGGTTGGCACCTGATTTGCTCTTTTCAAAGCAGTGTGTATATAGCTTCTTAATCAAGGTTTGTGAATGGAACAATTTCCAGAGAAAGACTTTCTTAATGAATGTTAGCTTGGCTGTATTCACATGGCTCATTGAACTTTGAAATAGTCAATCAGATATTGTGGAACAAGTCCTATGGTTATATTAAGGTTCATATGTTGTGCAAAACCCTCTCTTACCATGGTTTAATTATTATGGAAATTTAAATGGATTTACTAATTGATAGTTAACTGTCTCATTTAACTTGTTATTCTGGTGTACTATGCCAATTTTGCATGTGATCAAGTATCACACTGGATACCCTTATATAGAACATCGTTTCTGTAGTTCTTTAGATCTTCTTTCTGAGTAGACATTAGTGATTCTCTTAAATTGTTGGTAGCAGAATTGAAGGGATGCTTTGAGTGTGCAGATTCTTGAAGGAAGAGCCACCATTTTGTTACTGTTCAGCTACAGGTGAGAATGGAAGCTTCAGACATATTATATTAATGCTTTTCATGGGGAGAAGCTAGTGTTCTTACTATTCCCCAGTGCAACGTCTACAGTTGGCCTACTATAACTGCATAAATCTGAGAGACCACCAGATGGCAGCAAAGAGATACAGAAAATTCTAACACTATGTCTCTAGAGGTCACCAGCACAAGCAAATGTTTTATATAAACCCCCATGTGCTCCTTTGCTTGCATTTACTTTGAAAGGAACTTGTCTCATGAAGACAAATATGATTTTACAGAATGAAAATATGCTAATGACACAATCAGGTTGTTTCACTTCTCCCTTTATATAAGTGGATGGTTGAAGGTACAAGTACCCTTTTCCTAAAAACAGGCTAAAGTGTGAGAATACCCAGTTCTTCTGAACCAGTGTGAGATACTACTGTTAAAAAAATTAGCAGTGCTTACAGACGGGACAAAGGGCAATGATTTCGAATTTTAAATTATGGAATTGGAAACAGCATAGCATAGACATCTCTCTCTTGATCTCGCTACACCTTTCTCCTTTACAACATTTTGATACAAAAATGTGTACACATACACACAATACACACACACACACACACACACATTCCCCATGAAGTCCTATGAAGTCTTTGAAATGTTTGCAAAATAGTGTAGGATCTTAATTATCAGATACATAGATAGAGACAATTCAATTAATGCAAAGTATTTTACATGGAGATGCACTCAAAGATCCTTCAGAAAATTCAGTTGGTCCAGAATGCGGCAACATACAGTTATGGGCATGCCTTGGTATGCCAAAGTGACACCTTTGCTCTGCTAGCCGCACTGGTTGCCAGTTTGCTTCTAGGTACAAGCCAAGGGGCTGGTCATGAACTATAAAGGACCCATCTATATATGGCATAGGACCCAGTTATTCGAGAGACAGCCTATCTCCCAAACCTATTTGAGTAAACAAGGTTGGCACATTCTGGGGGTTTTGATTAAATATGTCATCTATCCGGATCCAGGAAGCATGCCTTCTCTATCGCAATGCTTACCTTCTGGAATGAGGTTCCTTCGGAGATCCAGATGGCTTCCACCCGTTGGCATTCTGAAGGTTCAAAAAGACCTGGCTGTTCCCCCAGGCCTCTGGCTTGGGTGGCTGGAGTCCCCTCTGCTGAATGATAGTAGTTGTTGGGATATCTGCCTGGATAGCATCTTAAGGATAACATTTAAAGGAGACATTTACACATTCATTTAGCACGTGCTTTGGCTATCGGAGAAACGTTTATCCATTTTGAAAACATGTCTACCTTTAATGATATGTATTCTCTATGTTGGCACTTGGGAATTTAAACTAAATCTGTTTGGATGTGCATAAAAGGTCCAAATATTGATACTGTAGATTTTTTAGTTCCCCATATTCTGCAAAGTTCAAAATCCACAGGTGGCAGTAGCCTATTATTCCCAGGAAAGTGTACACCTCTGTTACAGAAGCAACCAAGAGCAATTTTAAGATGGGGTCAACACAAGAAGCAGAAAAACTTAAACACTTCTTAAGGCTATAACAGCAAGAGTGAAATACATAGAAACATGAAATTTCCACTTTTACGTTTGAGTAGCTGCTACATGATGTTTAACACACAACAGTAAATGTCATTGGATCTTTACAGGCAAAAGAGAGGTAGTTTAAATGACTCCATCCTCCTCCCATTGTGAACCTCTGCCATACTTAGTACCCTTTTCAAAAATCAATTCATTAATGCAGTTAGACTAGATTACACGAGGTTCAACTTTACATTAAATTTAACTTTCAGAAAAAAAAATCCCCTCTGAAAATCACTTGGGACTTGGAAAGACATTTGGCATACTTAAATGTGTCTGTTGTATCTGTTTGTTTTCTGTCCTGTTCAGTTTTGACCATAACTATAGCATTCAACTAAAAATCAGGGGTAAAATATATTTACTGGACCAGAACAGCTGTAATTACTGGCCTAGTATTTACTGCACACATGTCCATGTTCAGACTCTAAGTGTATAATTGTCAACATCGAGAATGGTTATTAGCCCCAGCTAAAAATGGAGCCCAGCTGAAAAAAAAGAACTTGATTGATTTAGATACAGACTCCACCCTCTTTTGGGAGTTAAAGAATTTCTTTTTTGGGCTGCTGCTCTTTTACAGTGGTTTAATTATCAAGACAACCATCTCAGCAAAGATTCTTCTCTCCATTTCAACGATGACTGAAAAGTTTCCACCCACAGATGTTTTAGATTACAAATTCTTTCACTTCTAACCATCCATACAAGTTGGTTGAGGTTTTTTGGGAGCTAAAGGTCAATCCATCTGGAGGAGTAGATGCAGAAGTCTAGGATGACTGAATGTTTGCCATGTAGTAATTTGGATTTTCATAAACCAGATATGATAGCCTACCTATCAAGTTGCACTTCCACACTTCACACTTTTAGTACTTATGAAACTCAGCTTTTAACAGAGGCTTTTTGGGGTGCTTTAAATGTCTTATAATGCTCTCTTTTTCATTCAGCGGAAGTCAGCCAATATTTTCAGACAATTTATATTTCTGGTACATGGTCAGTATTTATTGCCTGGATTAGACTGTAGGGGTTTTTTTGGCAAGATTTTCAGAAGTGGTTTGTCACTGATTTCTTCCTAGGGTTGAGAGAGAGTGACCGGCCCAAGGTCATCCATCTGGCTTTGTGCCTAAGGTAGGACTAGAACTCATGGTCTCCTGGTTCCTAGCCTGGTGCTTTAACCATGATGCCAAACTGCTTAGTGATTATACAAAAACTTCTCTTATAACCACTAAGCCTATTAAATATCAATTTAGTGTTACCCTTCTATTCAAGTAGTTTCCTTCCAAATGTAAGATACTAAATCCTTGAGCTACAGCCAAAACAACGTTGCTTAAAGCAATAACTTCACTGAAGGATCCTGATTATTTTTCATAAACTTAGGTTTTGTGATGTGTGTGTCTCAAGGCTACTGTGATATGACATTTATTTTGATTTTAATATATACTTGACATAGCATGTCTATGCTGAATGATAAGATCATTTGAGGCAGTTATTAGCTCTTGTTAAATATTCACATACATGACTAGTGTTCGTCAAACTTTGAAATATAGTGCTATGTTTCTGGGTGATGGATATATCACTATCAAGATTCGATTCCAAGTAGTGTTATTTTTCCCATTCTTAGTCTACAGTAATGCAATGCATATACTTGTCTAAAATATAACTGTTAAAAGTATTATTAGACTTTGGATAGCATTGGATATCATTTGACTTTCACTACCCCTTTCCTCAGTTATTTGGATGTTTTAGAAGAGTCTGAATGTGGAACTTTGAGTTTACTTTTGTTTTGTTTGGTTTACTTTTGTTTGTACTGGTTTACTGTCATTTCTGACTAAGTCAAAGGAAAGAAGGAAATTTGATTTATTCTTCTTTCTATCAAGTTCTTATTTTGTGTGAGTACATATGATTATTCTCCCATTAAGGGACTCTAGGAATTCAGTGTGTCAAAATATCAACTTATATAATGTGTGATATCCCATTCAATAATCTTTATTTCACTCTACCGGTATCCCTTTATCTAAGATAATTAGATTCAGCGAATAGAAATAAGTAGTAGTCTTCAGTCTCTTTTCTGCTTAACAACGTAATAACTGAAACAGCTATTAAGCTGCTGATTTTTTGACTATATAGTCATCTTCTCTTTGGATAGATAATCAAAATCTTATTTCTGGGCTATGTTAAAATTACTGCTTCTAATAGAGTCTTCATTGTTTGCCGGGTTTTTTTAAAAATCCATTTATATCTCACTGCAATCAGGATAGATCAGTTTAAACATCTGCTGTGGGTTTAAAATCAAATCACAATGGCAATAAAGGTAACATTTCAAGAAAAATATAGCTAATCTGGTTAGAATTGTTTCCAGAATTGCTCTGTCTTCGGAATCCCCCCCAATACAAACAGGGAGAATACCAGCCTGATTGCCACAGGAACGCCGTAGCATGCATGCTGCAAGCAAGAAGTAACATCTCCTGGGTTCAGTTCCCTTTACTTCCCAAAATGAGCCACCAGGAGTAGTTTCTCCAAAGAAATTACTGTCCAAAGCAGCATGTTAAACATTTTCTTGGGATAACAAACAGCATTCCAACAAAGGGAATTGGACAGTGAAAAACTGAACATAAAGACAGATGCTTATGTCCATAAACACAATAGTCCTACAGACTACCCTTGTGCCTTATTAATGTGGGGTACAGTTTATTACACTGGCAATATGTATCTGGGTCTTTCCGTTTTGATGTCAATGAGTTAATGCAGTTTTTAGAATCTGGACAATACAGTGCTGAGGAAAGCTGCCCTAGATAATGTCATTAAGGTGATGCAACAAGTGTTATCTTTTCTGTGAAACCCTAAAGTTTGGACCACAGCTTGTCTATAGTGATGAAGACAAATGCAAACCTAAAAGCTAGAAAGACAGAAAAAATATTTGGTAGATCAAATATTTCCAAGGGATTCCATACTTCTTCAGGCCTAGCAATCTAGTTTGCAGTTAGAAACTTTTACATCAAAACATAAATCCTAGAATAAATTCAACTCATAATTATAAATTGTCATGAACAATTTAATGCAATTATTTAAGGTAGTGGACTGAGTATTGAATATATGCAGAACTAAAATAAATCTGAATTTAAAACGATCTGTTTGTTCCTACCACTTGGGAATGTACTTGTTGTTTGGACGTGACTAAATTGTGACAAATGACATTTCAGTTCACTGAAGTACTTTTCAACTGATGCAACTGAGGCTGGAATTGTCAGCAACATCTGCAAAGCTATAATAGTATTTGGAAATGCTTGTTGGCTCAGAGAATATGAATGTGGAAGACTCCTATGGGAAAGTATCCCTCCCACTGACTTTTAAATTCTTCTGTTACATTCTCCACATCCCCTTCAGGATGTAAAGAAAATTTAATACTAGCTTTATAGTTCATTCACATCACTGAATGTTTTGAAAAATTGATTATATGTAAGAAACTACACTTGGAAACAAATCCTGTATTTATTACATGCAGTGCAATTTTAATTGTACTGGATGTAAAATGCAAGAGAGGGCCAGAAGACAAGAATCCTGAATGCTACCCTATCTGCTGGCTGGCAAACAGCCACTTTGCAATTTTCATTTGAATGTTCCTAGCATTTTCAGTGTGTCTGTGGTTGATATTAAAGAGGAATTATAATACGCTCATAAAAATATGGACATCTAATTTCTGCTTGTTCAGAAATGATTGTTCAATGATTTTTGAAATCATTTTTGTTGATTCCACCAGCACAAGCAAGCAAAACTATATCAGATTCTGCCATTAGTTTTATCATAGTTTTGGTGACTGCTTTAGGCTATAGCATATTATCTCCCAAGAAGAGATGGAAATATGGCTATAACTTTGTAATGCTTTGTTAATGTTTGTTGTTAGAGGTGGCACATTATACCTTGTTATCCAAAACAAGCCCTGCAGATAAGAATGGATTACATCATTACACTCTCATTTGCCCTCCTACCTCTGCCCATGCCAGCTAAATGGGGTAGAGACCCACCTTCTTCTATATAAAAACCCCTGCTTAAGAACAGTCAGGTTGCTGGAAATAGCACAGAAACAGCTTGACTGTGCACTCAGGTGTTAGATTGCTGACCCTGTTTTGCTCACCTAGACCTCTGATTAGCCCTTATGATGCTGTTCAGCTGATTTTTTGGGATGGTACATCCTGTCCCTGAATCAAGACTGAATTTTGCTACAGATCTTGCATTTAAGAGATGTTTGGATACCCGATGTTAGCGCTTTTGATACAGTTTCCTTTTGGCCCAACTTCAGGTTTCCACACCTTCTCCTAGGAGAAGAGATTGCTAAAGTTTCTAGCAACTGTAACTGATTAAGAACCACCCGTAGGGTGGTTTCAATATACATTTTAGCATCCTCCTCAAATGATCTCTGAAAAAGGAAATAGGCTATTCTACACTACAACTTTATTGATTGATTGCTAGCCCTTCAAATTTAATGGATCATATAGAATAAATAAGAGAGTGCCAGATGGTGAGCATAGAACTAGGTATGCCTCTTGTGAAGGTTAAGATTGAACATTGAACCTAAGATTGTTCATGTGAGGAAAATCAATTTTCAGAGGAATTGGACTGTTTAATAGACCATTTGAAACACAAGCAACATGGTTTTGCAACTTACAGCAGCTTACCAAAGTGCTATCAGAACATTCCCATTGCAACCCCTGAATCTCAAGATGCAAATGTGTCTTCTAACCAAGACCATTATTTTCTGTAAATAAAGGAAGGGACGAAGTAATCTGAAGGTTTAGGATTTATTAATTGATCTTTAAAAACAATCAGGACAACTCTACCCAGTTTTACTTAGCTCTGTTATACATGTAGATACTTTTCCAAGTAGGTACTTTTCTCTGTGCACAAGTAGATTCACAGTCAGATAATCTCATCTCATCACTAAAGCAGGTTGATAAAAGCTATGAAAAAATGGGGCAGGGAAGTGTGGTTATCTGCTATAGCCAATTTCAGTAATGTTTCATTCTGACAACTGAAGTGAGTTAAGCAATATTGGCTTTAAGTTTGCTAGCAAGGTTATTGAAAATCTGTGACTCTTTTCTAAATTTTTCTTGGATAATGGCAGCAGTTTAGTTTACATTGATTAAACAAAATAAACCAAAGTTAGATTTTGGTATAATGACCAAGCAATAGAGAGAGTTATTTTAGTAACAGTTACAAAGAAGTTTAGGAGATTTAGTTAAGCAAGCCTGTTGACTAATTCCTTTTATTTTCTACCTAATATTTCCCAGGCTTGAACAATACCTGACTGGTTTGTTTTTGTTTTTATTAAACTTTGGAAGCAGTTTGATCCCCATGCACTGTGGCTAATCCAAGTAGGTAAGATGAAGCTATCTCCAATCAAGCATTTAGAATCTGAAAAACTCTTCTGTAATGTATTCCTAATGAAGAGGTCTTCCCACAGCTCCCCTGTTATCTAAATCATTCCTTGCTTTTTTGTGGATATTCTTAAGCAACCTTTCTTGGCATCCTCATGCTGAACCTGTACAGAATGAAGTTCCTGAAGCAGCAGCCAAACTTCCAGTTTAGGAAGAACCATATATCACATCTACCCCATAAAATGGTTTTATTTGGAGCTGACAACCTCCCATTTATTTCTAAATCTCATACGGTTGTCCCTGTGTTGATGCAAATGTTAAATGTCTTTACATAGATAGCAGGATATTTTATCACCTGGTCCAAATTGGAGTTGATGCCAACAGGTGAAAATCTGCTTACCCATCCATTTAAGGCTATCAATTCCATATTTTACTGAATTCACTGAATGTTTAGATATGCTGAAATATATAACTCAATTAGCACAATGTAATATAATATACTCTATATATATAGAGTCCCAAAGATGTTTTTTTCAAGAGGCAACTAGACTTTCTTGTTTTTTTTTCAAGATGTTTCACTTCTCATCCAAGAAGCTTTTTCAGCTCTGATTGGATGATGGGGAATGGAAGGATTTATATTCTTTGCAGACAATTAGTCATTTGCATTCTTTTAGGGAGTTGTTGAGGCCACTTGGAGGTTTATCTGTGTTTTCAGGATCACCTGAGTAATTCAAATGGGTGGGAATCCTTGGAGCTGCTGAAATGACTGCGTTGTAGACTGGAGATAGAGGTTCAATTTTGTCATAGATGGCGTCTTGGATCTCTCTTTCAAAGGTCATCAATGTCAAAATTGAACAGCCCTCTCTCAACAGAGGGGGAGAGATACGACATAATCTATCTCTAGTAGAACAGTATTCCCAGATTAAGTTATATTCTTCCTGTTAAAATATACAGAAAATATTTCCAAAAAATAAATTATTTGTTTACAAAATTTCCATGGGGTTCTTTGATTCTAAGAATATATTTTCAGAAAATGCAATTCCGATTAATGACAGACAATATGGTTTTCCTAATCTGGAGCCATTTCATCAAATTTACCTATTGTCAAGTACTAATAATGGAAGTCAATTTGGGCAACTTTGGAATATACATATACAGCATCTTTGTTGAATGTACAGTATTAGGATCCAAATACAATAGAACTCCAGTTTGGTTTTGTGATTAGGGCACCAAGCTAAAAACCAGGGGACTGCGAGTTCTAGTTTTGCCATATGCATGAAAGCTATCTGGGCGACTTTGGGTCAGTCACTCTCTTTCTCAGCCCAACTCACCTCACAGGGTTGTTGTTGTGGGGAAAATAGGAGGAGGAAGAGATATTAAGTAATTTCGTCACCTTGAGTTATTTATAAAAATAATAAAGATGAGATGAAAAATCTAAAATAAAAAATTATATCTCTGGTAACAATTACATTAGTTAGAAAGCTACAGAATGTATTATGTAATAAAGATAGATACAATATTTTTTTCCCATTTACTTTAACTTTAGGGGGAAATGCAACGTTAAAAATTGAAAAAAAAATGTTGATATGAAAAAATATTGAAGGAGCAAAAAACCTAGACTTTAAATCCTGGAATACAAATCTCTGTAACACTTTTGATTTCTAGGTACTACAATTAGGAGATCATTCTAGCTTCACTGTTTACAGTATTTAGCCAAGTCATGCCTGAGAATCTACTATGGAGTGATTTTTGCTTGTTTTGATGATGAAGACGACTTATTAGAATCATGGGCGTTACTTCTTGGGTGGATTTTTTTGCCCTTGAAATGAAAGTGGTGTTACTTCATTGAAGGTTGGATGGGAGGAGTCACTGCTCCTCTAACATCTGTTCCAAGTTACTAAAGAAACGATGAGTAATTTCCCTCCATTTTTTTCCAGATGCTTTTGGAAACTACATTTGTCTGTCTGTTTGTTTATTTAGTGTATGGCATTGGGAGCTACACTCTAATAGCCTTCCCTGAAAAAGAAAATTTACGTGGTAGAAATAATTTTTATAATTTATTTTCCACTGTTCTGTCATGTCCACACAGCATTGGAGTTTCTTGTCAGTGCGGTCCCTAATTCATTGTAGTCCTCTACTTTGATTTTTGATCTTCAAGAGGGCTTTGCTACAGAACAGCCTACAATAGAATGGTTGATTCCATACATGAAGCCTTACATTTATCCTTGGGAATAGATATATGCACTCAGAAGATCCAAATCTAGGTCCGGTTAGTGTTGTGCATGATTGGCTTCCCAGCCACCACTGTTGCTGATCAGATATAGCCTCTGCTCTGTTTCTTTGGCCAAAAACACCATCCACTGAAAACACCATTTCAACAATAGTTATTACAGTACACTTGAACCGATGTATTCTAATTTAAAGGTTGGATCCAAAACAACCATCTCTTGTCCATAGTAGTAATTTGTTCCACAGCTGCTTAGAGAAATTGGATCAAAGGCTGATGTTAAATCAATACAAGCTGCCAACAACTTGGATTCTTTGGTTTTGTATATTTTTTCTGCAAAATGGAACAAAACTAAACAGTGAACCTGACAGTGTTCTGATTTGAACCAAATTTGCCCTTTTCCTAGGATTTTTGTCATTACATGTTACGTTAACTCTGGCTTAATTTCTATATTAGGCAATAAACTAAGCAGAAGAACTCCAGTCCTCTTCAAAATATTTTAATCAATAGGATTGTAATAGTTTTTGATCATATGAGTGGAATTAGTCTGATTTGCCCTGAAGTTTTGCTGGAAGGTTATTTTAACCACATTCATGTACCCAAAGGCCAATAAAGAAGAATCATTTTTCAAAGATTGTTTAAGATGATTGAGTTTCAGAAAGGGTAGCCATAGCAATCAAAACCATGATTTTAATTCCAGAAATGACAGTGCTCCCACAGTTCCATTCAAACCTCCCAAAGTTTTAGAATGTAATTAATCTTATCAGTATCTTTAATACTAAAAAAGACATTTTGCCACTACTTAATTTCTACTTACAGCTGTCCTTAAATATATATATATTCTTAATGTCAAGCTATAAGGATATAAAAATAAATGTAGTTGGTCACATTATTGCTAACATAATATATCATGCATGTATCATAGTGCAAATCATAGTTAATGACCTGAAACTTTCTAGATGTTTGGGGCTATCGGTCCCACAATCTTTGCTATCAAACTTACTGTCTAAAATCTCAAATCTCTGGAGGATATCAAACTGCCTCTCCATGAAATAAGTAATTTTAGAATAGCTTTTAGGAAAGCAAAGTTCTTAATACACACATGTATGCATGTATCTCTGTCTCTTTGTCTCTATTTTCCCCTTCCCCCACATAAACTTTCTTGTCTATTTGTAATCTTCAATTGGGAGAAATTGGAAAGTATTGGGCAACAATTACTGAAGTAAGGTAACTTGCTAACTTAATCTTAAACTTAAAGTAACAGGCTAATTTACATAATGTTGGGATCCATGACTCCAATGGAAATTAAATTTGGAAAAGTTGTGGCTGCTGCAAGGCCACTGCATCTTCCAACTACACTTCTGAGAAACCCATAGGATACGTGTGGCAAGAAAAAATGGGAGTGGCATATCTCCACTTTCTTTCCTGCTTCCCTCTGATTTCTATATCCAATCAACTGGTGGCAAGGCCCGACAGGTGAGTGGCCATTGACTCCTTTGAAATTGAGCCCCAAATTTGAAATCTCTTAATGGCAGTGAGTGGGAGGTAAAGATGCAGGAGTGACTTGGATGTCTGCTGGATGAGCCCTCTTTCTTCCTGTAGGAAAGGGCCTTTGGGGACATGCCACAATGGGGAGCAGGCTGCAGTTTTCCTCAGAATCCATCACTTCCTTGGTTGTGGCAGGTTGTTCCACAGATAGGAGGAGGAGGAGGAGGAGGAGGAGGAGGAGGCTGCTTTATGGGGCTCTCCTAAGGTTTATGAGGGAAAGGAAAATGGCACAAGCCTATATAATAAATGTGGAAAGAACAATGATCCAAAGGTTCATGGCTTATCTAGTATCCTGTTAAAACTCTGTTTATAACCTTCAACTGAGAAATTAGAAAGCATAGGGCAACAATTATTGAACCAAAATAACTTAAATGGGCTAATGTAAAGAATACTGGGATCCATAATATCCATGAAAACGATACTTGGGAAAGTTATGGTTACTTCAGCAATCAGCTGAAGAGGAGGAGAAATAATTTCTGACACTCCCTGCCAGTGTTCTACAAGCAAAGTCAATGGGGAAACTGGCAGGAAGTTGGAAGTCACATCTGCTCTTACTGCTCATACTATCCTACTTTATACTTTTTTTAAAAAAATCTCTGAAAAGATAATCCAATGGGTTATGGCTTGTCTAGTCTCTATATCTATGGCTACAGCTGTACACAGGATAGACAGACAGTCACAGCAGAGAGAAAGAGAGAGAGACAGAGAGAGGGAGGGAAGGAAGG
>JANHFL010004025.1:0-10094 GCA_032468155.1 Oxyrhabdium leporinum | reverse complement strand
ACTTTGTTGTATTACATTCTTGATTAAATTATCTTTCCATTGATGTATAATTCTATGGTACTACTCCCTTCCAAAAAGTGGTGTTATTAGCCATCAAACCTCAAAAATACACTTTCCCCAAAAGGTTTCCACAATTTTGGCCACTATTGTAACATGTAATTACTTGTACCTGGAGGGAGAAGTTGTCAATGAAACTTGCTTCACAGAGCACATTTAACCACAATTTGCTTTAACTATTTAATCATTTATTGAATTAACCATAATGTTAAAATTAATCATAATCAAATAAATTATACAATGTCTTAGTACAGTGTGTGCATGCAGCAAGTAGCAGATGGATCTTTCATTTCTTGTCCTGCATTTAAAATACAACCTCCTTTTGTTTCATACATGTAACATGTTCACTTCTTCAATTATTTTCTAGCAGCCAGATTTTTTCAATTATTTTAAAATGATTGGAGTCAGACCCAATGACTAGCTTTAAGTATTCTGAGTAGCATAGAAAGTGAAAAATAAGTGTTTCTCTCTCATTTGTTCTTTCCTACCTGCTGTTCTATATAAACAGAGATCCATTTATCTCATCCTCCTGGAATTCTTACAATTTCAGGAATAATTTTCAACCCAGCATTTTTAAAATGTACTTCAGCACTAAAAATTCCCTCCCAATAGCATAGCTGCTATTTTTTCTACTGACATAAGCGACTCCTTAAAGGGGGTGGGGACATCTTTCTAGGCTGTCTGCCCAAAATAAAATTCAGTGTTTGCAATGATTATATGTACACACACATTACTTATTTATTTGTTTATTTCGTTCAGGACAGCAAAACTGAAGAATTAAAATACAAAGCCAAGAGTCATTTCAGAATTTTTCCACATGGTTCCTATTACATACACACACACACACGGTATACATACACACACGGTACACACACACACACACACAGAGAGAGAGAGAGAGAGAATATTTCATTAATGTAAGAATGAGAAGAAAATTTAAAGGAATGGTCTATTCTGCCTTGGATCTCTTGAAGTCCTAAAAAGACCCTGAGAACATTCTTATCTGGCCAGTCACATTTAAACAAATTTTCTTTGAGAAGGAATCCCCTCCAGGTTTTTTTTTAGTCATATACTTCTCTTCCCAAGCTTTCTGACTGCACAAAATACAGCATGTATTATTTTTGGACGACAGTATCTTTTGTAGATCATGACAGTTATTTACTCCTCCTTCCCTTTTGTTCTTCTTTTTGTTTCCAATGAAGTAAATCAAACTTAGTTAGCTGAGTCAATATAATATGTACTAGTAGCCAAAATTTGTTCACATGGTCAGTATCAGTGGTTTCCGCTCATTAAGATCATTTTCTCAGACTTTCCTTCAAATGAAGGATACCTAGCCAGTGAGTCAGAACTTGACCATATTTGGCTGTATCCATTTATTTTCGTTCATCAGTTGTTGCCTGTATTTTATTCAAACTGAAAAAAAAATACAGAGAAAGGTTAGGAAATAATAATAATGATAATGAAAAGAGCAGAGACTGAAATGTGATTCATCTTGAGATCTGGTTTTGCTGATGGCACTTCAGTCAAAATAGCTGCATTTTCCAAAGAATAATAATCAACCAAAGAGATGATTGTGGTTTTATTAAGCTAATGTAATAAAACTATGTATAAAGGACCAGAAAAGGACATTTCAATTCATGAGCAGCTCCTCCTTTGAAATTCCTCTTCCCTTAGTAAAGTTGCAGGAAACAATTATCTCAGAGCTTACCACACTGCAAGCTTGAAATGAAAAATAGACAGAGGAAGAGGGGTAGTTCAACTTCACAGCTTTGTAAATTCGATTCTGAATTTGTAATGTCTACCACCAGACAGTAGATAAACCATCACTTATCTGAGTCATAAACCACTGAGTGTTAGGTTTTATGGAATTCAACATAACAGCTTAGGTTCAGATTAACAAAGATAATTAGGGGACTGGAGGCTAAAAAATATAAAGAACAGTTGCTGGAATTGGATATGTCTAGTTTAATGAAAAGAAGGATTAGTGGTGACATGATAGCAGTGTTCCAATATATTAGGGGTTTCCACAAAGAAGAGGAAGTCAACCTATTCTCCAAAGCACCTGAGGGCAGGACAAGAAGCAATGGATGAAATGGAAACTAATCAAGGAGAGAAGCAATCTAGAACTAAGGAGAAATCTCCTGACAATTGGAATAATTAATCAGTGGAACAACTTGCCTCCAGAAATTGTGAATGCACCAGCATTGGAAGTTTTTCAGAAGAGATTGGATAACCATTTGTCTGAAATGGTGTAGGGTTTCCTGCCTGAAAACCTCCAAGATCCCTTCCAACTGTTATTCTGTTCTGTTCTACTGTGATGTTCAACACATGATTATTGAATTACCTCAAGTTTATTTTTAGAAATTTACAAATGGAAGATAAAGTCTGATTTTGTTGTCATGCAAAATAATGCACAAAAGTGAGTCACATAAATACAGGTAGTCCTTGACCTACAACAGTTCATTTAGTGGCCATTCAAAGTTACAACCGCACTAAAAAAAAGGAGACTTACAACCATTTTTCGGACTTACAACCATTGCAATATCCTCATGGTCATATGATCAAAATTCAGATGCTTGGCAACTGATGATAGTGTCCCAGGGTTATATGATCAATTTTGTGATCTTCTGACAAGCAAAATCAATACGGAAGCCAGATTCACTTAACAACCATGTCACTAACTTAACTACTGCAGTTATTCACTGAAAAACTATGGCAAAAAAAAGTCATAAGATGGGGCAAAATTCACTTACCAAATGTCTCACTTAGAAATTCTGGGCTCAGTTGTGGTCGTAAGTCGAGGATTACCCGTACTACGATATGGAAAGTGGTTTGACAATAATTTTTTTTAAGCATAATAGGGAGGTGCAATGCTTTGGATTCGCAGGCAAAGAGATCCTGTAGCCAGGCAATATGTGTTTTACTTAAGGAATGGCAGATAGATTCTATGTTTGCCCTGCACACTTTGAAATACCATTTTTCCCTTGACTTCTGAAACTCAGCACCATGCTACCATCCAGTTGATGAATTAAAGGTATTTCCATACATCTGCTTTTGGGTTTCTGGATTTCCCCCATCCCCCCCATCCCATCTTGCCAAGGGAGGCATCATTCCAACTCCGCAGCTTTTCATATTGTAAATTGCTCCGAGTCAGAATGCAGCTCTTTGATCCTGTTCATTGAGACTGAGCTCCTTGCCAAAGATAATATTCAACTGCTTCTCTATAATTTACTACTCCACCAAAAGGTTTCCTGTAGTTATACCAATGGGCGTGCTAAGCTCTGTGCATTCTTGGGTGTTTTTTTTTTCTTAGAATCTAATATCGTCTTGGGCTTTTCATTGGGCCCATGCCATTTTTAGGTATATTCACACTATACTACACAGGCATGTATTTCTCATTACAAAGAAAAAGATAGATTTCCTGAGCCGGTGATTTTGAAAAAAAAAGTTCAGTTACTTATATTTCGCCCCCCTGCCCCTGAATCTGGTTTTAGTTATTTCACTACCAGTAGGTCTCTGCCAGACTGAGTATACTGTATAATTTCACCACTGATTTCTGTGCCTCCTTCTTATCATCTGCGTGAAGATATGAAAGATGATCCCTGCTATTTGCCATTCTTCTAAATAGAAATAATGATTTGATTTGGGCTTTTTTTATTGTTGCATCCTTCTTTTTAAAAATTAGGGATTTAACAGAGAAAGAGGCAGTCTGTCCTCAAAGCAGCAGTTATTTGCTGAAGAGCATCAAATAGACTTCACAATCTCCTATCTGGAAGCACTGCTGCTCCTTTATACTCTTGGTCTCTCAAGAATATCTGCGTGCATATAATTATTAGTAATTGACTATTTAGGAGCTTGGGCTTAGAATACCATTCGGAAGCAGGTTTCCCAGATTCTTTTCTTTATGTATTAGGCATCAGGGTTAATTTCTTTATGTCTTTAGAATCAGAAACCCAGGCAGTGCCTTTACCAAACCTTGGCATTTATAAGAGAAGTTCATAATTCCATAAGAGTGACAAGACATTGCAAATTCCCTGGTTGATGGTGATGCCCAGCCCTCCAGAAGTTGAAGCATCCTAGTGTCTTGTGCTGTCCCTCCCATCCTTCTCAATCAACCCAAGGAAAATCTCTGCCCCCATTTGCACAGTGTGTAACCCTCACTTTCATCCTTACCCTTTCCCTAGCTACAAAACAAACATGACAAGGCAAGGCAAGGGATTGGAAGCAGAATGCTTTCTAGAGCGCTGATCTTTGGGTTACATATTTGTATAGGACAGGATAGTACTCATGAGGCTTCTTGGCCTCCAGACCGTTGGACAGTGATGAGGTGGCTTTAATGCAGTTGCAAGAGTTTGGTGTGTAACAGTGCAACTTCCTGAAAGCAGGTTATGGTCTTCAGATTGCCCCATCTGAATTTAGCAACAGAATTTGCCAGTAATATAATGGAATATTTTTTATTGTTATAATCTCATAACTTTGCTTTAGCAACATAATATATTGTGCTGTTTAAGAGGATTACCCAATCTTCCAAAGAAGCTTTTCTGAAGACTAGAAGGCACTTAGACCCCATCATATTTCCACAAAGAGAACTATGCTGAATGCCTCTGAATCTAAGTTATTGGTTCTGAGAGCTATCATTTTATGATTAGAGATGATACATCTTTTACACATCAATAAAAACACTCTTCCACACTAGTTAAAATATACATTGTAATCTCAATGTCATATGGTAGATTTGGAGGTTGATATAAATAACAATAGCATTTAGACTTATATACTGCTTCACAATGTTTTACAGCCCTCTCTAAGTGGTTTACATTGTCAGCATATTGCCCCTAACAATATGAGTCAACCTTGAGTCAATAAGACCCAAACTGCCAAACGGCTAGCAGCCGGCAGTCAGCAGAAATAGCCTGCAGTATTGCATTCTAACCACTGCGCCACCAAGGCTTTTAATCTTTATGTTGACATATGTTTCTAGATTTTGGATATATGAGTATATAATCCATAGAATGATAGTGCACAATCTTCAGTCCATCTGTTAAAATACCTTGCAATCTTCTCTCCTACGCTGAGAATTTCATTAGCTTCAAAGTGCTGTATGAAAAGGAAAAGATAATACTGTACTACGGTATGTAGTGTAGCATTTAATGTGGTTCTGCAGGCTCTTTAGTGTACATGCAGAGTTCATGTTGTTTTAGGAGAACAATCTTTTGAAATTCAGAATAAAACTCAACAGCCCATACCCTGTTGGGTCCTCATTTCTGAGATATTTCCTTACCTAAAAAGAGAAATATAATGACCAAGGGTGGGCAAAAGAAGCAGTGGGAGTGGGAGTAGTTTGGTTCTTAAAAATCTTTGTCTTTCACTCTCACCTCAGTTCAACAGTGTTCTAACAAGACTTCCTGATTAATCCCAGGTGTTCATAAAATTACTTCTCTAGAAATACAGGAAGAGAAGGTTTCAATTCTTCCAGAACTGAAACTGTTTATCTCTTGTTTTTATTTAACTTAACTATTTTTGATTTTGCTCAGTATGACTTTTAAAAAATTAGATATCTGTTCTCTTTAGTTGCATTTCTAGAGAATTATCTAATATACAACAACAAGGAACGTGTTGAGAATAACTAAGGAGTTTTAAAGGAATATGTAGAAGAGGTTGAATAGGGAATGATCTGAATGTTCTGTGAATGTTTGGTGATGTGGTTTTGTAATTCAGATGCAGACATACAAAATTTTGTATTTTCTGTGTTTGTATTTTCTGAATATTCCAACACAATCTGCTATCAAATCAAATCAAATATTTTAAGGTGTACCTTTCAAAATACTTTTAATGATGCTATGTTGATGTAAAAAATTTAAAATATTATTAGAATTCAACTTTAAAAATATATATAATCAAATTAATGTGGAAGCAGTTTAGAATAGATTTATGAGGAATTACACAAAAGTGCTATGAGTTAGATAATAGTTAACAAAATCTATTCAATTAAATGTGCCAGGTATAAGAACTATCTTTCTAACAAAATCATTTGACCTGACAAGAACTGAAGGACCTTTTTGCATGACAAGTGAAATGTTTTCAAGGGAAAAAATCAAGAGAGTCCAGTTGCTTTTTGAAAAGCACCTTTTGGATGACCATGACCTGGATGATTGAGAATCTTCATGGATATTCAAGTTTCTTCTTTTAAAAAATATATATTTATATATTTATATTTATATATTGATCTTGCTCTAATCCTAACGAACCCTATCCTAATAAACACTGAATAGAGAAATTATGCAATAGAACCCTACTTAGTTCATACCATTAGGTCTTAATTGTATAAGTTTCACAAATATTCACAAATGTTCACACTTTTTCCTACCTCTGCAATGCAATCCAGTACATAATTAATCTATAAATAAAACCCAACATCTTTAATGAAACTTACTGATATTGTTCAAACAATAAATTACTGATAGGAAACCAGTTCTGAACAGCAGTAGGTATCAGGTCCAGTTTGATATTGTGATAGGGATTAGTTCTGAGTAGACTCCTGAAGAACACTAGTGACTTTGGGTAGGTCATTAATTCTCTGCTAAAGCTACACACCAGGGTTTTGTAAGGATCAAATGGGCAGGGATGACATCTTTACTGCCTTAATCTCCTGAAAGAATATGGCGCAAATTCTCTGAGGGACAAGATAATTTCTCTGTGCCTTAATTTCCTGAAACAAGGTGGGGCAATTTTTTTTATCTTGTAAGAAGTCTTCTTACATCAGGCCAATAATCCAACTAGTCCAGTATATTCACAAATAGCGAGAAAGATGAATAAGGGGGTTTAAAAATGCTGTTAAATAAATACACTGAATTAAATATATCCTTGGATTTTAATGGCAACTGGGACTGGGATTGCCATCACTAAACCATGTGATCATAAAGGGTGACATCATATGACTAGATCACTTAGCAATGGCAATCCTCACAGTCCCTGTTGCTATTCCAACTGTAAGACACATGGGTCAGTAAGCAGGAAGTGGCAGGAGTCCAGGTAAGGAGCAGGGAGGTTGCCAGAGTGTCGTGATTCAGAATTCAGCCTATGACTGTGTTGTTGAAGAAGAGGCTCCAGCAAAACCTGTGGAATGTCAACCTTAAGAGGCATAAAACCATGAATAACCTGAGGCTGATCAAACACAGGTACCACCTGAACAACTGGCGCAATTAGATGATGATGATGATGATGATGATGATAAAAGGTCTCCAAACACAAATGAGTAGAGCAAAGACCAGAGCAAAGATATTCTATGGGGTTCCTTGCCAACAGAGGAGTAAATCTCTTTATTGATTGTAGTCTGATTTAAGAGTCAGACTTAAGCAATGATCCATCATTATAATCAAATATTTAATCTCTGGCTCTTGCATAATATTTGTGCGGATTCTGCTCATGAAATTCGATGACAATCCTGACCTAACTCTTGGAAATCTGGACAGTATTTTGACTATTCCTAAGGAGTCCTAGTGGCATAGTAGTTAAAGTGCAGTATTGCAGGCAAACTCTGCCCACAGTCTTTAGAATTTGACCCTGATGGGATTCAGGATTGATTCAGTCTTCCATTTTTCTGAGGTTGAAAAAAAAAGGGACCTAAATTGTTGGGAGCAATATACAAATAATGCTTATATTGTAAACTACCCAGAGAGTGCTGTAAAGCACTATGGGGAGGTATTGCTCCACAGAGGATGCTATTTCCTCTGTCTTCCATCTGAGCTTGGCATACTTAGAAGAAATACTCATGTGTGAACGATATTTGTCGACTTTAGTCAGGCATTTAATATAGACATTCCTCAGCATTTAGTAAACAAACTGGGTGTTCTAGGTTTTAATACTCCTTTGTGCAACTGAATTTTTGATAGGCCCCAGTATGTGTTAGTCGGGATTAATATTTCTAACACCATTTTTTGAGCACAGGTTTCCTTAAGGCTGTGTCCTGAATCCATTGTTATTCACCCAGTTGACCCATGACCCACCCTGTTGTGCAAAGTTTGCTATCAACCATATTGTGAAGTATGTTGATAATACAACAGTGGTGGTCCTTATTTGGGATGACAATGATGGTGCTTACAGAGAGGAGGTGAAGGATTTGATGGATTTGTGTAATAAGAGCAGCTTGGTTTTAATGTAGGAAAAACTAAACAGATCATCTTCGATTTCAGAAAAGGTGGGCATAGATATACACCTCTGTGTATTAATGGTTCAGCTATGGTTTTTTAAAAAATAATATTAAGTTTCTGGGGGTGCAGCTAATAAGTAGTTTAGATTGATCACTCAACTGTGAGACACTGGTAAAGCTGGCACAGCAGCACCTGTGTTTTCTGTCTCATATTAAAAGAGTGCATCTTCCTTCCCCTATTCTTATCACTTTTTACAGCGGGATGATGGAGAATATTCTGTCATATTGTATTACTGTTTGGTTTGGAAGTATTACTGTTTCAGACAGGAAGGCTGTGCAGAGAATGGTGAGGACAGTGGAAAAGATTATTGGAGGTTATCTTCCTTCTGTCCAGGACATGGCATATAAGCACTGCTCGACCAGAGTCCACAGTATTGTCAGGGACTTTACATATCCTCTCCATGACTGGTTTTCATTGTTGCCTTCTGGGAGGAGGCTTCCAAAGCAGAACAATTAGACCCTGTAATTGCTTTGTACCATATAGTATCAACCTTGTTAACTCTCAAGACTCTTTTTTTTTTGGCTATATATTCAAAATGGACTGTTATTAATATTTATATTTATTTGTGTATATATGTATATCACATGATTGCCAGGATACTGTAATACCAGAACTTCAAGGATAGGTGATTAGAACCACTTGTTAGATGCCATCTCAACTCTGAATAGTTGCTGAAAGAGTGGCTAGTAAGCAAGGATTACCTGTAAGGATTTACACAGGAGACCAATTCATTCTTACTCTGTGCTGCAATTTAAGGCATCATGTTTCTGATTTAGTTAGTAAACAACAGTCATAACTACTGTAGTTGCAATCGATAAACTCAGTGAATTTTTGTAGTCTCTGTTTAAAACATCTGATGGTGGCAAATTCTGGTTCCACTGCATCTGGAAAAGCAAAGATTCTCTACCTATGATAATATATATAGATCTATGAATAGCTAGTTAAAGAACATTTCCAACATGAGGAAAATGCAGTTTAGCCTCTAGTATAGTGATATTTTTAAAGTCTCAGAATTAAACTGCTTCACAGAATCCAAAATATATTTGGTTAAAGTTCAGAACAATAATTGAATTTATAAATAACAAACAGCCACAATACATTTTCAAGTAGGATTTTACTGAGACTTTCATGAAGCATTCAAAAATCTATTCCACATATGGATTCAATCCAGAACAGTGTAAAAAAGTAATAAAACACTGGAAAGAAGACAACAGGGAGAGAAAATGGAAAAGTTAAAAAAAAGTACATAAAGGACTTTTTATTTTAATAAACCTGTTTTTCATTCTGCATTTGAAATTACTGAACAATTCCTTTCACAGTTCTATAATATTGTTATATGGGCTACAGTTCCATTGCTGACCTACTCAAGATGAATTATATGCTCTGTGGTTAATTAGCGAACAGCTCCAAACCATGGGACTTTGGTCTGTTTTTTCTTGATTTCTATTCTAAATCTATTTTCCTATAAAAATACTTACCAGAGAAATGGGCATCCCCATTTTTTTTAACCTGCCAGTGAATAACAATGTTATTAATCTCTGTCAGAAATAATGAAATATAAATATCTGAATATTTAGTGTTGAAATTCCCTCTTTCAGCTAAACTGGAGAAAATAATTACTTTTGTCCTTTAAAATGAATTTCAGGTTTAGGGCTACGATTCATGTTAGGGATCTTATACTCCATAGCAGACTTTGTCTGCCTGTGCTCTGTAGCAGCCCCCACTCACACTCTGTGCCCCCACTTTTCCCTTGCCCCACTACTGATTTGCCACAGCTCTCAGCCTATACATGCTCAGTTCTGCCAGGGCTTGCTGTAATATTAACTG